>PVJH01003560.1:0-139966 GCA_004026705.1 Nesogale talazaci | reverse complement strand
TGTGGTATCATATTAGGAATGCCATCAAGATTGTATATGCTATTCCCAATTCTTCATTAATCAATTCACTTGTTGATACCGCATATCTGAGCGGCTTCTTGGCCAGTGGGCACACCAAGAACTCCAGCAACACTGGATCCGTGGTGACGGTGCCGAGCGGCCCCTTCGCCTTCCTGCTGCCCTCCGCAGACCGTCGTGGCCCTGATGTGCACAGCTACCGGCGGGAGACAGGGGACCTACCGCACACTCCGCTCAAGGTATGTTTCAGGATTTTGTCCTCTCACCATATTTATTCAATCTGTATTCTGAGTAGATAATCAGAGAAGCTGGATGATAGGAAGAGGAATGTGGCGTCAGGTTAAAGGAAAGCTAATTAACTTATAATATGCAAACAGCACTACTTTGCTGACAGTGAGGACTTGCTGCTGATGATAAAGGATTGCCCCCTTCATTATGAATTACAACTCAATGTAATGTAGACTAAAATCCTCACAACTGGACCAATAGGTAAATAGAAAAAGGGTTGCATTTGTCAAGGATGTGTTTTGCTTGGATCCGTAAGGAATGTTCATGAAAGCAGCAGTCAAGAGATCGGGACATGCTGTCTCGAGTAAATCTGCTGCACAAAACCTCTTCAGAGAATTGAAAAACAAGAATGTTACTTTGAGGACTAAAGTGTGACTGATCCACGTCATGACATTTTCAATTTACACCTAGGCATGTGAAAATTGAGCATTAAATTCAGAAAACTGACACTGAGTTCATGCATTTCGTTTGTGATGTCGGAGAAGAACATTGAAAGTGCCATGGACTACCCAAAGGACAGACCCATCTGTCTTGGAAGAAGTACAGTCAGAGTGTGCCTGGGAGGCAAAGATTTCAAGATTTCATCTTGCATGCTTTGGGCATGTTGTCAAGAGACACTAGTCCCTGGAGAAGGACATCATACATAGAAGAGCAGTGATGGAGGGGAAGGACCCAAGGAAATACATTGACACCTTGTCTGAAACAAGGGTCACAAGGCTTAGAAACAATTGTGACGGTGGTACACTACCAGGCAGCATTTTGTTCTGTTGCACAAAAAGTCACTATGGACCAGAAGTGGAGAGCCTAAAAGCAAAAATAACAACAATCAAAGCCACTTCTTGGTGTATAAGTGCCATCAGAAACACAGAGAGAAATTCTAGGACCTTTGTAAAAGCATGTCCAAAACCTTTGTCTGAAGTGGGGGACACCTCTGACACCGGAAGAACTAAAGACTATGGCCTGGAGGCTCAGAGGCGTAACAGGATTGGGTACCTTCTTATATGTTTGTTTGTTTGTTTGTTTGTAGTACTTTCTGAGGTTATTGGGCTGTGGGACAGAGAGACATAATCATTGAGGGGAGTGTTACAATTTTGAAGGTCTAAAATTTTTAAAATAATTTTATTGGAGTTTCATACATCTTATCACAATCCATACATACATACCTAGTGTCAAGCACATTTGTACACTTGTTGTACTCCTCATTCTCAAAGCATTTGCTTTCTTACTTGAGTCCTTGGTATCAGCACT
The DNA here is from genome assembly GCA_004026705.1 of Nesogale talazaci. NCBI lineage: Eukaryota > Metazoa > Chordata > Mammalia > Afrosoricida > Tenrecidae > Nesogale > Nesogale talazaci. The sequence goes on along the minus strand of PVJH01003560.1, from coordinate 138,412 downwards.
TCATTTTTTTCTTCCCTCCCTACTCCTGCCTCCCTCCTGAATTTATAAGCTACTATTTTGCCATATCTTACACTATCCAATGTCTCCTTTTGTCCACATTTCTGTTGCTCATCCCCCAGGGAGGTGGTTATATGTAGATCCTTGTAATCAGTTCCTCCTTTCTATCCCATCTTCTTTCCACCATCCCCTTAGTGTCACTCTCATCACTGGTCCTCAAGGGATCATCTGTCCTGGATGCCTTGTATTTCCAGTTCTGATCTGTACTAGTTGATATTCTCTGGTCTATTCATATTTATAAGATAGAATTGGCTGGGACGGAGGTTCAATTCCAGCAGTGGGGCTGGCCCTCCTATTCCCACCACTGGAGAGCAGTGATGCCCCCCCCCCAAAAAAAAAGATAGAATTGGGATCATGGTGGGGGGATGGGGAAGCATTAAAGAACTACGGTCACCCTGACTGATTTGTCTCCTACCAATGACCCTTCTATAAAGGGTTATCCAGTTGCCTAAAGATGGACTTTGCATCCCTAAACTGCATTCCCCCTCATTCACAATGATGAGTTTTTTTATTCTTTGAGGCCTGATCCCTTTGACACTTCATGATTACACAGGATGGTGTGTGCTTCTTCCATGTTGGCTTTGTTGCTTTTGAGCTAGATGGCCATTTGTTTTCCTTCCAGCCTTTAAGACCCCAGATACTATAGCTTGTGATAGCTGGGCACCATCAGTTTTCTTCATCACATTTGCTTATGCACACATTTGTCTTCAGCAATTGTGCCGGGAAGGTGAGTAACATGGAATGCCAGTTTAATAGAACAGTGCTCTTGCATTGAGGGCCTAGTTTTTTTTTTAACCTTCATGTAACTTAAAGATCAATTAAATATAATTGACTTATAAGATATGTGAACTCCTCTGGAGCACCAAGCAAAACATATATAGAAGATTCATCTGAACTTAAAGGCACCTTTAATTTATTGATCACGATGAAGTGGGCATTCAGCTAAGGAATTTATATGCATTAATTTAATCTATATAATAACTATAAGAGTAAAGTACAATATTATGCTTGCTATGGTAGTTATATAATTGCCAATTAAGGATCAAGCATATAGGAGTGAAGGCTAGCCTGTCAATCAGATCATAGCCAATAGGCCTCTGTGTGGGGCCTAGCCTTCTCCTGACAATTCTGGGAAATCCAGCATGTGGAGGCAGAAGACAACCCCCTTCCCCCAACACTTCCTGGTAGACACTGAAGCTGATAAGACACATAAGACTACATTAGTGTTCCGAGCTGGAAAATCCACACGAACCTACCCTGATGCTAGCTGATTTCTGAAGCTGGAAAAGCCATGTTGAGACTCCTGCCAGTGCTAAAATATTTATACCACCACTGGATCCAAAGGCTTTCTACCCACTGGTCTGTGATCATCCTGAATTCAGTATCATTGGATGTGTTTCGTGAGTCTGACAAGGATTTTATAGATTGGTATCAGACACATGGGCTTATATCAGACTTATTGATTTGATCTGGACTGGGCTTGGATATTTTCTCAATGTTCAATTGCTCGTTCAATTGCTCTTGTGTATAAATCTCTCCCTTATATGCATATGAGTGTTTCCATGAATTTGTTTCTCTAGGCTATCCAGACTAGCACACTTGCTTTTCAGTTCAAAAAAGAAAGGCCATGAGTTTTTTTTTTTTTTTAATTTCCGTAAGGTTGTGTAGCTGAAAAATGATAAATACTATATATAAACTTGGGGAATTTTGGTAGGGGCATTTGTTTCCAAAAATATATATATATAATTTTTGGAGGCTTCACTGCTCTCTGGTGGGAGTAGAAGGCCCAGCATTGCTCCTGGAGAGCTGCTGCTGGATTTGAACTGCCAAGCCAGTAGGTCACAATCCCGCACTCAACCACTATGTCACCAGTGCTCAGCTCCAGTAACACAAACTTTTGATGAAAAGAACAGGAAAATTATATTGCTGTTCTTTTGCCTTGTGATCTGAATCCATTATAATGATATGACCATGCTCTTTCTTAAAGCTTTATGGTAATATTTATTCTTTAGGGGGGTATTCTTATGCTTTTGAGTGTCTCAAGCATTACTTGAAGGAAGGATGGCTGTAATGTATACCCTGTTCTTCACATCTCCCATTTGGTTCTGCCATATTCTATTTTAAGCAGCAAGTAGAAGTTAGTCTGTATTTAATCACTATACTTAGAAATCTCAAGTAAATATTCAAGCTGTTTACAAGATCAAATTTCCACTCAATCGTTGAACTAATTGAGCTGCATTCTATGACAGTTATTAAGGATTGCACGTATTTTCTCTAGGAGCCTATTGGCATAGTGATTGCACTTTTATCTGCTAACTGCATTAATATTTCTACAATCCCCAGCTGCTCAGCAGGTGAAAGAAGAGTCACTGTGCCAGAAACCCATAGGGAAATTATACTCTGTTATATAGAGTGTTTACTTATGTGTTGGAATGGATTCAGTGACAGTGAATTTTGAATTGACTTCCTGTGCCCCAAAATGAGTTCATATCCTTATAAGATCATCATTTACTTATAAGCATTTTTCACATTCATATTTATGCCAACAGTCTGTTTTCTCTGTAAATTCTAAAAATCATACATCAATTTTCTTCATAGAATTCCTGTTGTTTTCTGAGCTGTCAACGGAAGTATCTTTAAGCCTTACACATGTACCAAAAGATTATTCAAGGCCATCAGCTATAGATCTAAAAATATTTAATTCCCCCCCAACACCCTTTTGTCCAAACCATTTTCCCATTTCAGTGTATTTGTTAGAGCAAGCATTTCACTTCCCTGTACCACATTTAGAATTCTATTATATTGTATAAATAAGATGAAAAGCTTAAAAATATGTGATGGGAAACACAATTAGAAAACCTAAGTGTGAAGAAATGAAACTAGCTACATCTGAAACAATTACAAAAATCTTTGTAAACACATCCATTAAGACTGAATACAAAACTGATAAAGAATAAGTGCTTTTTTTAGTTGTTTTCTTCTTTCTTGTTAACCAAGAACCAACTTGAACAGTTTAAATTCTTTTGTCATTAAAATTCACTCTTAGAAATGTACAGAATTATGATGAGCAAAATAAAGAGATTTTATGGGATAGAAATTTCTACTGACATAGTATGTATGACTGGTGCATGTGAAACTAAAGTTAATAAATTACTTCATTGTGCTATATTTCTGTGTACACAATATCTTTGGATAGGATTTTACATGCATCTACATATCAGAATGCAATGGAAAACATATCCCAAATTCAATGATACAATAATTCAGATGCATCAATTCTTTTTGAGTCTTCATAACTCAGCTTGTGCATGCATGTGTCAGGCAGGGTTCCCTTAGAGAAATAAAATTAGGACACTAGTAATTCTTTTTATATATTTATATATAGAGAAAGGTATATAAGATTAGAAAGAAACAGTTAACTATCTATAAAGCAGTACCAATTGCTCGGTACAACTCAGTTGTTTGAGACAGCTAGAAGACGGCAGTCCTTCAATTCTTGAGGGCCGCTGAGTAGTCCTCTTTAGAGCAGTTCAGGCTATCTGGTCACAGGCAGCAAACAGCAGAGCAGGTCACCAGCAGTCAGCCAGATGACAGAATCCAACCGTCCGCAGCTCAAGAGATGTATATCCCAGGAGTGTGTGAAGCAGGGCTTGAAGGAACCTCAACTCACAGCTCCACAGTCCACAATTAGGTGTCCCACAGGTAGTGTTGCTTGGAGGTCGAGGCACAGGACGAACAAGGCAGCTGTCTGGTTCAAAGACCCGAAAGCAAGAGAGAGAGGGCAGGACTTGCTGAGCCCTTCCTATCTCTGGCCTTCAATTCATCCCGTGTGTTCATTGGCAGTGCTGTCACAACAGACCCACCAATCTTCTGTGGCCATGTTGGCATAACAAACTTACCCATCACAATGCATGTAAGTCTATGGAGAACACCATGGCTTGACTCAAACACACCTTAGTTCTCCCAGTGACATCTCTATCTTTGAACATGCTTAAGAGATGTTCTGCAGCAGATTAACACAGTATAATATATATTTGATTTCCTAGCTGCTGCTTCTTTGGTTATAATTTGTAAATTCAAATTAAAGTAACATACCATCCTTGACAACTTCAACCTTTGTCTTTATACTCAGCTATAATTCATATTGAAGAGTATTGCCTTTGATCTGCATTAGTGAGTGTTTCAAGTTATCTTCACTTTCAGCAAGAGGTGTTATCTGCATGTTGTAGGGTATTACTCATCCTTCTATTTTAATGTTCTATTCTTCTTCATAAAGTCCAGCTTCTCAGATTAGTTGCTTATCATGAAATTAATACATATGAGGAAAATATGCAAAATGGACAGAGTATTTTCCTGTTTTAACACTTGCACTTTCTCTTTTTCAGTTCGAATTACTGCATCTTGATCATTGTCCAGTTTCAGCACGAATAAATCAAGTGTCCTGAAATTTTATTATTTACAAAGTGCTTTGCTATGATCCAAATATTTGAATGACTGTGTTGTTCTTTTTTTTCCAATAAAAAATATAAACATCACTCTTCTATATATTTTTTGTTTTCAGTAAATATTCAGATGACAAATTTGTCTACAATTCTGGCAGTTCCCTAGTCATATATTACCACACCTATTTTCTAGTTTTTTTCAGCAACACTTCCTAGCCCCTCTGATATTCATGGTACCGTGTTGCTGCTACTGTGTTTAGCTCCATCTCACAGTGGCCCTATACTTACAACAGAACACAGCATTAGCAGGTCCTATGCCATTATTGCAGCTGCTGTGTTGATGGTCTTCCTCTTATTTTGCCGCCCTTCTGCTTTACCAAACATGATGTCCTTTTTAAGGGATTCATCTCTCCTGACAGCATGTTCAAAGTGTATAAACCAAGTCTTTCTATGCAAGCTTTCAAGGCTGTGCTACTTCCCAGATGGATTTGTTTGTTCTTTTGGCAGTGTCCATTGTACTTTCAATACTCTCCACCAGCACTGATTTCAGATGCGTAGGTCTTTTTTTCATCTGTTTTACTCCATATACAATTTTTACAAGCATATGAGACAATATAAATTATGACAGCTTGGGTCAGGTACACTTTAACCCTCAAAGTAATGTCCCAGCTTTTCAAAAATCCAAATAGGTCTTGTGAAGCAGATTTACTCTGTGCAATATACTGTTTGATTTTTGGACAGATGTTTCCATGGATCCCCGATGAAATATTTGACAATTTTAAGATTTTCTCTATGTATCATGAAGTTATCTATTTGTTCGGTTGTTAGGATTTGGGTTATCCTCTGTACCCTTACCCTCAATTGGGCTGTCATCCATACTAAAGACTGAAGCCCTTGATCTTAACTAGCAGGTGCTTCAAGCCTTTCTCACTTTCAACAAGTAAGACAATTGGAATGCCGAGGGTCAACAGCCTTCCTCTAGTCCTGAAACCATATTCTTCTTCACATCCGCCGGCTTCTTTGGTTTGCTCAGCATACTGATTGAATAGGTAGTGAGGGATCAACCCTGATGCATATCCTTTCTAATTACAAGCCATGCAGCATTTCTTTGTTCTGTTCATACAAATGATTTTGGTCCATGCACAGGTTCCAGATGAGCACAGTTAAGTATTCATGCCCACAGCTATCCATCATTTGATAAACTATTATGTTCCACACAGTCAAATGTTTTAGCATAGTGGAAAAAACACAAGCATACATCTTTCTTAGGTTCTCAGATTTCAGCCAAAATTCATCGGGCATCAGCGATTATATCTCATATTCCCTATCCTCTTTTAAATCTGGCCTGAATTTCTGGAAGCTCCCTGTCAATTTACTACAAACTTTTACTTGTATGTGGTATTAATGATAATTTCCTTTAATCTATGCATTTTATTATCTTTCTTTGAATCGAGTACAAATAGGGATTTATTTCAGTTAGTTGTGCCATCCAATTTCTTGACATAAATGACTGAGTACTTACAGTGTTTCTTCAGCTAGATGAAATATTCCAATTGGTGCTCCACCAGTTCATGTAGCCTAACTTTTGACCTGTGTTTTCAGAACAGCTTTGACTTGTTCCTTTGGAACAATGGTCCCTTGACCCTATGCTGACCCTTGAAATGGTTAAATGTTATCTAGTAGTTTTCACAGTGACTCTGCATCCTTTGCACTGCCTAAAATGCTTCAAAATTTTGCTCAAAATGCTTCATTTATTGCTTCAATATTGAAGCTCAAAGCTTGCATTTTTTTTCTTAAATCTTTGTCAGCTTAAGTTGTGTTGAGTGTATTCCTTTTAGGTATAAGATTTTGCACATTTCATTATAATATTTTACTTAGTTTTCTTTACTTCACTTTGAAAATTTTCCATTCAACTTTTTAACTTCATAATTCTTCCATTTGCCTTAGCTACTCCATGAGAAGAGCAAAATTAAGAGTCTCTTCTGACATCAATTTGATCTTTTCTCTCTTTCCTGTTTTTTAATTAACTTTTTCTTTCTTCATGAATAGTTTTTTAATTGGGATTAATTTATGCATACATATATATTTATTCCATAGGTCAACCCTGTCCAGCAGAATTGTACATTTATTACTATTATCATTTTTCAAACTGTCTTTTTAATAAGGACCCCTGCATGTCATCACCCTTTCCCCCTGCCATCCCATCTGTGTTCCCCACCTTCTAAATCCTATTCTAACTGCTGACTCTATAGGCTTATCAGTCTTGGCTTTCCTACCCCCTAAAATGAAAAAAAAAACATATACTGCAACTACAAGAGAGGGACTTTCAATGACATAACAATCCAAGATATTCCCTAATATGTGCAATAAAAAAACCCAGCAAAATATAGCCCCCAAATACATAATGTTTTGGAAGCCAGATAAGATCTAGCATGCATCCTGGGAGGATTCCACTGATGAGATTTTGCTGTTCGAGTCAGACTCTGTGCTCAGATCCCTGTGGCACCCCATATAGTGACCCCTCTCCTATTCCTCAGTTGTGGACAGAGAATTCACTGGAGGTTTATTCCTGCATTTTTCATGGATGAATCTTGGGCTCCCACTGTCATCCATAGCCTTCTGCAAAAGAGACAGTCAGCTTTTAAGCTCCGAAACTAATTTCTTACTTCCAGTTCAGATGCTATACTTCACAATGACCCATTACTGATGATGGGGTGCTTCTTCCATTTGGATTCAGTTGGCATCTCACTTAGATGGCTCCTTGATTGGAGACAAGCCTTTACGACATCAGATGCTATTTTTTCTGACAGCCAGGCACCAGCTAATGTCTTTACCACACTTTGCAATAGCACCTATCTCCTTCATACTCCTTCCAGGATGCGAGTTAATTGCAGGGCTATGTTGCAACAACAAACAGTCCTTTAGTGGGTGCAAGGATTTCGTAGGAGCACTCCAACTATTCCTGGGTCTAGTTGCTTTCATTTTTCAATGTATCCTTATTTGGGAAATAGCATGTCATATCATTGCACCAATCAATCTCGTCAAGCAGAATTGTACCATGTCTTCCATAAATTAGTTCCCAAATATCCTATTACTTCTGAATACTTTGACATCTCATTTTTATCATAACCCCCTCACGTGTACCCCCACTCCAAACCCCTTATTCTACTCACTATCCCTATAGATTCATCAATCCTGGTTTCATTAACTGAAAAACAGGAAAACATATTTGACGATTTCAAGAGCACAATTCCCCTCCCTATAGTATCTCTGAGATATACCCTGATATGAATAAACAAAAAGTAGACACATCAGAATGATGGTCACACATTTCCCAGAATAATTCCTTTCTTAAAACATCATATAGGGCATTGTAGTAGCCAGACCTTATTTGTCAGCCTACCAACAACTCTCTAAAATTGGTACAGGTGTCTTCTCCTTTTTATCAGATGCCTTGTCTTTTCAGATTTAAACACTCAAGTTCTATGTGCATCTAAGGTAGATCTCAGTTCACATGGAATTGACAAAAGCCTCTGGAGCATGCTGTGCACCTTGCAGATCCAGGATTCAGTGTGCCAACACATCAGGCCACAGGTCTGGGTCTCTAGGATGCAATAAGAAGTTGGGGTCAAGGAGATCCACCTGATGCATATTCCTGAAAACCATCTCCTCTTAGTGACCCTTAACATATTTTCAGTAATTTTTCCCCGATCTGGAAGTCAGTCCTCCTTCTTTTGCTAGCAACAGATATTCCATTGTGTTTCCCCATGTGTGTTTGATCTGTTTCCCCTTTCCTGTGTTGTTCCTCTCATCCATAGTCTTCCTCTTTCTGACAGGGCTGTCTACCTATAAGGGGACAGGGCACTCATCACAGATTTATATATCAGTCTCATGTTATACATCCCCCTGTCCTTCCCCTGGCCATTTGATTCCTGCTGAGATAAGAAACCCTCTGACCTCCTCAGTTTCTAAATACCTACCTACTCAAAACGCTTCCTGGAGTGCATGGTGTATGGTTCTGTGGCACAGGTCAGTCTCTCTGCCAGGCTGTCTCTGCCCCCCCCCCCCGCGCCCCGATGCTCTACCTCTTCCCCTCCCCCCACCCCAGTCAATAGCCTGGATGCCCTACTAGCCTGAGCTTGGGTCCGTTTTGCTACTTAATTCTACAGCACAGGTCTCAAATAGAATTTGTCCTTTTGTGCATGACTAATTTCACTCAGCTTAAAGCTTTCCAATTCCCACCATACGTGAAGTATTTCTTGTGCATTATGTACCAGAGTTTATTTATCCAACCATCTACTAGAGATTTGGGTAGTTTAGAGCTTCTTGCTATTGTGAGCGGTATTGTGATGACAATGGGGGTTGAAAAAATCTGTTTGTGAGGTTTCTCATTTCCTTTGCTTATATGCCTACTAGTGGTATTGCTGGGTTATAGGGTATTTCAGTTGTCACCTCTTTTAGGTGTCACCTCCTGGTAGTCCACAGAGGTTGTGTATCTCTATAAGACCACCATTCTCACCACAAGCTCCCCCATATTTGTTCTGTTTTTGTTTTGTTTTGTTTTGAATTTGGCTACAGTTATAGGTGTTAGGTGGAATCTCATGGTTGTTCTGACTTGCATTTCCAAATTAGTGAACAGGAGCATTTTTAAAAATGTGTTTAGAAGCCAATGAATGATGTTCTTGATGCCCTTCACAACTTATTAAGTTTTCTGGCCTCAGTATTCCAGTCAAATTTTTTTAGATGTTCTAGATATTTAGGTGGGGAGAAGAAGTGTCATTTGACACTTGTGGACTTGTTTTAATTTTCTTTATCTTTCCATAATGATGCTTTAATATAATAATCTTTATGAAGGTGTAACTATGGGTTGTTTGGGGATTGCTTGTATATAAAATGGTGTTTGCACAACCTCCAAATTTCATCATGTCCTATTTCTTGTAACTCATCTTGGTCATTAAGTAGCATCTTTATTTGTTTGATTATTTATTTCTTCCACTGAATTTTTCAATATTGCAACTTTAACCTGGTAAAGATTACACCCTTGGAAACTATCAGTCATTTAACTTTTGTCCTAAAGGGTCATTATCAGTTAGAATGGGCTTAACTGAAATAGGTTTGGTATTTGGTGATTTTGTGAGGGTTACTAATATATTCAGATTGTCAATGTATACATATTACAAAATGACTAGACCCTAGATAGCAATTTTATCTTCTTTTCATTATGGGAATAAATCAGGATTGAATGTTGCTTTCACTGCTAAGTTTTACTCCAAGTTTTGCATATTCAATAGTTCATCACTCAAAATCATACTCACTACCATTGATTTGATTTTCACTAAGTGATGTTACCATGTTTTATTTTGTTTGTCTACGCTAACTAGAATTATCTAACCCATCCTATGCAGGACTGTATTATCAGCATTGCCCTAATTCACTTAGTATGGGGTGTGTTTGCACTCTGAGAATGTATTTTTAAAATATCATTATACACAGTTAAACTTAATCCTGAGTGATTTTAAGTTTTTTTCTTGGTTTTAGCTTTATACTGAGAGCTTTGGGGCCTATCAGTGTGATATTAACAATTCACTCATTCTCAACTTTATTAAAATTGACAAACCATTTTCATCACTTTTATTTATTTTTTAACTCAATTTCTTATGAACAGAATTGGCAAAGAAAACACACAAGAATTACGGGGTCATATTCATTAAAATCATCTTCCTTTGATCTTGCCAGCTCAACACAATATCCTGCAGGTTTTGACATCTCAATGGAGCAAAAGATTACATCCATCAGAGGAATCCAGGAAATGAAAAACTTAATCAATAAATTAAGCTGTGCTCTAGTCACCCACTTTGCAGTTTTAGATGAGTTGCAATATGATGAAACATCAGCCAATGACAGCTAATTGCTATGGGAGAAAGGCAGGAGGGATTTACTGTTTGCAATGAGAACACAAATCATAACACTTAATGAGCTCTAGTGCAGAGTTCATAGTGTTCCCCCATTTAAGAATCTAAATTTCTTCCCACAAAGAGAAAAATAAAATTTCAATTTTCCCTCACACAAATAAAATGGTAAAATAGACATTTAAAATTATAAAATGTGGAGTAAAACCAAAGCACACTGACAATGATTATCTGTTTATTACAGAGCTCTTCTTGGCATCAGTCAGCATGAATCAAGTAACTTTCAGAAAATGTATGAAAATATTATATTACTTAGAATATACAATAGTGTGTTTATATTATAGAATATGCACAAGCATACAAATTTTGACTCGGTGACTCTAAAGAATAAAATAAAACTGGCTTTTTAGAATTTTGAGGCTTCAAAATCTTTATGGGAGGAGATTAACTCATCTCTCTCCCATAGAGAAACTGGTGGATGCAAAACAATGTCCTTGTGTTAGTAGTTCAATGGGGAGATCACTATTCCACCAAGAGTCCAAATCAAATGCAGAGTAGATAAAATGAGCTTCATTTGAATTTCAGTCACTTTCACATCTGATATTATCAAATCATATTAAGATATGATTGTTTCCTGAAGGTTGGGTTTACATCTATTTTATTTTCCTAGTAATTAACTTTAATATCTGGAATAAGAATTCCCATAATATAATATTTCCTTAACCATGATTTAAATATTAATATTCAGTGCACCTGATCTAAGAACAATTTGTTCTTTTGATAGGACTCTCCTTCATACTCACCCTCACACAACTAGTAAAGATAAGGATACCATAGCAATGTTTGGTGAAGAAACGAGATGGTGCCTGCTATCCGAAAGAATAGCATCTGGGGTGTCTTGTCTTAAAGCCTTGTCTTAAAAGAAACAGCCATATGACTAAGTTATCCACATGATTAAACACACCAGCATATAGTATTCAAAGATGATAAATAATAAATCCCAAATCAGATGGAGTGGTCCCCAAATTGTGAACCCCTGGTTTCCAGAAGCCTATGGTTGATAGTAGCTGCTGCAAACCATTTTCAGGGTCCAAATTTGGATTACGTCTCTGGGGAATTCACTCTGATAATAGTCAATAGTCATGGAATGTGAAGAGCCAGGCTATCAAACAGATAATTGCAGATTCATTTGTGGCAAATGTGGTTAGGTTGAAATGTCATGTATCATAATTTGATGTCTTTTCTGACCCATTCAAACTTATTTCAATTTGAAAAAATTAAGTAAATAAAACTTCTGGTGAAACTTCTCTGATCACAGTTCAGGGAAAGGGGGTATAACAGCCTTGGTATCATGCATTGAAAATAGATTATTGCAGGTCCAATGAAGTTAAAATTAAACAACTTATTATTTGACCCATTTTAATTTGTCCCAGTTTTAAATATTTTCTGCTTTCTTTTCAATTGAATTTCCTTTCTGATTTATTGTTATTGTTAGATTTTCTTGCTGATGTTTGTATGCTTTCCTGTATATAAAATTCAGTTTAGGTAAATTTATAAAAACAGTAACTAGATTAATGGTCTCTTGTGGGGTATGGCAGCAGAGGCTGAGGGGGAATCAGTACCGAAAATGCAGGCTCAGAAAGAATGAAATGTTCTAGAATTAATTGTGGTATTGTGTTGATGATTGTGCATCTCTTTTAAATGTGATTCAACCTTGAGTAGTATGAGATGTGAACGATAAGCTAATAAAACTTAAAATATTAATCACTTAACACTTTTTAAAAGAAAGGAATTACAGCAAGGGTGAGAAAATAATTGGCATACAAACTGATGTTTAACACGTGGCTCGATTGTTTGAATATTCTTATTGTTCGCTGCTGTGATGGTTACATTTGTGTGAGTCAGGAACCCCAGTAGTGATAGGCACTAAGAGCTTCCCCCAAGGTGAGCTAATATAGCAAGCAGATGTAAGAATGTATGGGCGGAAACCAATACCAAAATCAGGAAAAACTTGATGGTATCTTCTTAGAAGTATGGCTTATTGAATCTCTATATAAATAAATACTATAGAGAAGCTTCTTCCCTTTTTTTTTCCTGGCCAGAATCCTACATTTGACTTCCTGAAATTTGGGCTAGTGTTCTGCACTGTTGCCTGACAAACCTGGGAGCGGTTATTAGCCTGCTATGTTGACTTCTGATCTTGGGTTCATTGACCATGCCTCCACGGGCCTGATGCTGTCCTAGTTTTTGATTTGTCTTCAAAATTCCTTGTCTGTTGTCCTTGGCAGCTGTCTGCATGGGAAAGGCCTCCAGTTTATCATGTAACACAGACTTGAGCCAGACTGGGCATATTTCTTGGGCATACATTGGGTATATATTTCTTTCTTAGCTGTATGCAAGTGCCATAAATTTATTTCCTAGGAAACCCAGTCTATAACAGTTGCTATGCAGTTAAGTCTGACTCATGCATACTTTATAAGTAATTAAATAAAATACTGGCACTTCCACTCTCCTGTATCCCCACCCCTCCCACACACACACATAATAACTCACTGTGGTTGAATTGATGCCAATTCATAGCACCCTTAGGCGGCCTAGAACTGTCCACAAGATTCTCTGAGACTGTGACGTAGTAAAGGAAGTAGAAATCCCTACTTTCTGACGCGTATGGAGCGGCTGATGGTTTCAAACTGCTGCCTTTGTGGCATGACCACACCACCAGGGTTCCTAGTTTCTAGCATGGGAAAATGACACTGAAAGAAATAGGATGAGGACTATATTCCCTAACTTGTAATAGAGGGAATCCAGAAAACTGGTATTTCACAGTAGCAAAGTCTCCACTTTGGTAAGTTAGAAGTAAATTCCAAGTACATTATCCTATTTTAAATACATTCCCTTAGATTAACCCCTAACAGCTATGCTGTCTTAAAGTGAACACATTGGTGATTATATCTCCCTTTAGAAGCAGATATCCTTTCGCTCTCCTTACCTGCTTTGTCAACCAACCTCCCTTATCCGCCCCACCCCCCCCTCCATCCAAATGCAGGTATTAGGTTCCCTCACCTATGAACTCAGGCATCTCAATGTAGATACCACCCACCTTGTGATGCATGCAACTACTGAATACGCATGTCTAAAGGCTACCTATAAATGTTCCAAGATTGTAAATGTGCTCTCTTACTTTTCCCAGTTCCACATGGTCCATCAAGAGGAACTGAGGTGAGCAAGCTACCATAAAATATATCTGATTCCTTCATTTTGATCTCTCTCCTAAATGTCCTATCCTTTGTGACTTTAATCTTCATATATTATCTCCTTACTTTTGTGCCTTCTGGTCCTTAAGTTGTTGGAAACTAGTTTTCTCTGACAGCTGGGTCCTATATTTAATAACCAGCATGTTTGAGTACATCATTGCTGTCATTGCGAATATTCATTTCAGCAAGCATTTTGGACATGCTTATGGGCAAGTACTCCACTTCTCCAACTGTGAAATATTCTTTTAGATATTGATTTCTCCTGATGATATATATATTCAAAATTAATGAATTACCTCAGGCTTTTCTTTCCCCCCACCAGCAAGGAAGATACCAGTCACTTCAGCTGGCAGAAAGGAAGGTTCCAGAAATCCCTGTGTCCTGGCAAGGCGGACCCTTGCCATCCCTGATGAAAGCAAGTACAAGTGACTCACATAACACAGTGAGGTAGGCTCCACAACCTGAGCAAGACCTCTTGCTCTCCTGGCAACCCAGAAAACAAGCTTCAAGCACCTCTTCTTTCCAGCAAATAAGACGGGGGGTCTGCATATTCCAGCAAGGAAGGCCTCAGTTGTCCCCAGAATGCAAGAAGGAAGGGCACAGCCATCCACACCAGCAGCAAACTAAAGAAGACCTTGATCCATCCTACCCCCTGAGCAAGGAAGGCCACCAAGATTCCAGCAAGCCTGGGAAGATTCCAGCAAGTAAGGGAAGTTCTGGGTGTGCCTTCATCTCAACCATCTCGGCATGCTGACAAAAAGGCCCCAGGCATCCCTAACCTACCTGCTCCCTGAAAGGAAGGGTCAAACCATTGCAGCAAGGCATCCTGAACCCTGGCACAGAAGACCAGATCTCTTGCTCTCTGACCCTCCTACCTACCAGTAAGGAAGTCCCTGATCATCCCAGCCACTTGGCAAGGAAGGACTCACATTTCCTCGAATCTAAGGAAGAAACAGCCCTAGCTACTTTGTTTTAGGTCTTCATAGTTTTTGTGTATCTGTGTTTTCTTACCTACGCGATCTCTTTTTTGATCAGTCTTTGTATCAGCATACACTATAGCTTGCTTTCTGCTCTTCTTTCTTTTAATGACAAACCTTTCTCTGCTCAATGTGCAGCTTTCCTAGAGGAACAACTAACAATAAGAAAGAAATAGATTACTTTTCATGATTTTAAAGGCCAAAGTTGCATTTGTTATACATAGTTTATGAAATAATTTTGATATAGGGTCCAAATTTGGGAATCCAAGGAACAAAATCTCTATACCTCTATGGAACATTTGACACTTGTTTTTATTTGTAGCTTACAATTCATAAAAGAAACAAGAATTCATATTGAACAGATATATCTGATAGAAGGTCTTGAAATTGGACCACTAATCCATAGAAATGTCAATTTCAGTCTGAGTGCAATACAGGCAAACCTCAGATATATTATTGGTTCACTTCCAGACCACCACAATAAATGGACTCTCACAGTTAAGAAAGTCTCCGAAATTTTTTGGCTTTTCCTGTGCCTACGATGGTTACTTTTTATTGTAGTCTGTTAAATGTGTATCAATATTTGAAAACACATGGAATGTTGTGAGAAATACCAAAATGTGACCGGGAGGTCCAAAATGAGCATATGCTATGGGAACAAATGGTGGCGATAGATGCATTTAATTAAGCTTAACAAAAACTTAAATTTGAAATAAAATTACATCATATTTAAGACATAATGAAAAGTTACATGATTATAGTGATTTCTGTGCATGCAAGATTCATAGACAGCTCCATCAAGCTCCCTAAACCATGGAACGATTCAAGGCACAGGATAGTGCACGTGCACTGAAAGTGACTGACATAAAAGGGAAAGTGGACATAAAGAGAATTTTGGCAACAACCAAGCGATGTTTTTGACTGTTCCAGCATCACAAGCTTAACAAAATAATGTTGAAAAGGAGATTTTATCTCACTTTTTATCCATCTCTATGCAATCTGGATGGCAAAGATATAAGGTCAATGACTTATAGCTATTAGGATCCACAGGAATATATTCAGTTATAAAAACAAAAAAAGAAAGTTCCGCTCCTAGCACAATCAAGTGTATTGTTTGAGGATTATGTGTGAATGACAAAGAAAAAGAGAGGGAGAGAAACAGATACACAGAGACAGAGAGTCCCTATAGAGAGATATTTTATTTCATAAACCATGTTACTTCTAAGAAGCCTTGGTGGTGATGTTGTTAAATTCTAACCTGATAATCAAAAAGTTGGAGGTTCAAATCCATTAACTTTGCCAAGGGAAAAAGACATGACAGCATGATCTACTTACTGATATTTTTATGTTGCTCTTCTTTTCCAGATAAATATATTTAATGGTTTATATTCATCATAATGCACTTTTATATTCAATTATTTTAAATATTTATATCATGTGATATTGCTATAAGAGTCCTGGTGGTGTAGTAGTTACATGCTGGGCTGCTAACTTCAAGGATAACAGTTTGAAACCACCAGCTGCTCTGTGGGAAAAAAGAAGGTCTATCCATAAAGAGGAGCTACAGTCCCAGCAATTCACAGGGACATTTTTGCTTGTCCTATAGAGTCACCATGAGTTGTAATCTACTCAATGCAGTGAGGGTTTTTTAAAGTTCTGGATATTACTATATGGTACTTACATAATCTATTGTCAATTTGAGAATATTAAGAGTGTAGGAGTGGTTCTTAACTTGTCCATCAGGGTTTATGACTTCACTTAGAGGTACTAAAGAGGTAAATAGCTCACTGGAGGTGGGACACATGCTCACTTTCTATGAGACATTCCTGTTGACAGATACATGGAACGACCCTAGAGTCCTGAAGTTCAGGAGGCATGTAAAGACCTGTACCAGCACTGAGATGTTTCCACTGCTATTGGATCCATAAGTCTTTCCACCCTCTGGCCTGTGATCTTTCTGCACTCAATGTCATTGCATGTATTGAATGAGTCTGAATAGGAATGTATCCATTGCTATCAGACATATGGGCTAATATACAACTTATACACTTGATCTGGACTGGGCTGGAATGTTTTCTTAGTTTGCAATTACTCTTTGATGTAAGGGTCTTTTCTATATACAAATGAGTCTCCCTGGATTTGTTTCTCTATTCTACCCAGACTGACATTTTGGTCCCTTGAAAGTGGGGTACTAGAGAAACAAATCACAGAGATGGAGAGTGGATGCTTTTTCATCTCTACATCTTGGTAATTTTCTTCTTTGGCTAGATGGAGGTCAGATAGGTTCATGCAGTGTCCTGTGTTGCTTTTTGGAAAGCACATGGGAAGTTAAAGTTTTGATTATTTTCTTTGGTTGCTATCTTAGGTCATTCCTGTGTGAAATGATGAAAATAAATGTTGCTAATGTATATTTGGAACTCTAGGAAATATCACCTCTTGAATTTCTCAGAGCTGCTAAATGAAAATATCTGACAGAAGGTCAAAATGGTTGACAAAAAGCCTGTCTCTGGCCTAATGTTGTCAGAGGGCTAATCCTATATTTTGTATATTTTAGGTAAGAATTAATATAAGATAGGTGAGATTCAATTTGACTGTGTTAAGAATTGAGTTAAGGATCTGATTCTAGTTTGTTTATACTGATTCTTCTGCTTATTGTTATTGAAAGAAATGATTATTTGGATGTAAGAAAATAGCTTGTAGCCCACTTGTCTAGGTTTATTATTATAGTAGCAGATGCACATTGGGCCTACTCTAGTACCCCTTCAATACAAGAATACTTTGTTCTATTAAATTGGCCTTCCACGATACTCACCTTCCCAACAAAGAAGAAATAGGCAAATGTGAAAAAAGCTGATGGTGCTAGACTATCAAAAGATATAGTGTCTGGGATCTTAAAGGCTTTAAGATATACAGTAAGCCACCTAGCTGAGAAGCAACAAATCATGGAAAAAGCACACGAGACTGTGTGATCTCATGTTGTCGATAGGATCAGGTGTCAGGCATCAAAAAAACAACAAAAAAATCCTATCATTGTGAATGAAGGGGAGTGCAGAGTGGGGATCCAAAGCCCATCTCTAGCCAACATCCCCTTACAGAAGGGTCACAAGGAGGAGACGAGCCAGTCAGGGTGCAGTATAGCACCAAAGAAACATACAACTTTCCTCTAGTTCTTTAATGATTCCTACCCCCACCCCCACAATCATGACCCCAATTCTACCCTAGAAATCTGGCTAGACCAGAGCAAGCACATAGGTACAGATAAGAGCTGGAAACACAGGGAATCCAGGACAGATAAACCCCTCAGGACCAATACTGAGAGTAATCATATCACAGGGGAAGGGGAAGGTGGACAGAGATAGGGAAAACTGATCACAGATCACAGTAATCTGCTTATCACCCTCTCCCAGAGGGGTGGGCAAAAGAAAAGTGGGTGAAGAGAGACATTGGTCAGTGTAAAACTTGAAAAATATGATTAATGTGTAAATTATCAAAGGTTCATGGGAGGAAGTATAAAGCATGAGGAGCTGATACCAAGGGCTCAAGTAGAAAGAAAATGTTTTGAAAATGATGATGAGAACAAATATACAAATGTGCTTGACACAATGGAAGGATGCACGGATTGTGATAAGAGTTGTACAAACCACCAATAAAATGATTGCTTTTAATTGGATCCTTAAGTAGGTTTAGGGCATGCCCGCAAAGGACACTATGGGAAAATAAGCTCTACCCAATATCTTGAGTTCTCAGGACATTCAAAAGTGAAGAGACTTTCCCAGGGGACTTTTGACACCCGAAGAAAAAAGGAACTCTGTATCTTTTGAATTTTAAACCAGTGGTCTTTGCACAAGCTGGAAAAAAAAAATATCTGGAACCATGAAGAGACTCTCCTCTCTAAGACAACATTACAGTGGTCCCATGGGCAGACTGAAATGCTTTCTAGGTGACCATCTGGATACACTTACTGAATGGAAGTGGGAGAAATGCATCAATAAAGAGACAGCTTGAGTCTGGCCACTGACGCCCATGGACCTGATTGACAGGGACTAGAGGAGAAGATGAGAATTGGTTGACTGGTCTTGAACTTCATGACCAAGTCCAAGGGAGATAGGCTTATTGAGAATTTATGGAAAATCCATGGTCTATATGTGAGCCAACCATTGGGCACCCTAGTGAGGCTAAGTGAGACATTCTACACTAAGTTGACCAAAACTTGAATAGATGAAGAGAAGATTTTTGATCCTGTGAACTGGTGGAAGCTGCTTCTGACTTTATGGATGGCTTGTCCTGATATGACTTTGTTTATGAATGTGGACTGTATAAGGTTCCAACTGAGCTGAATAATTTTCACATAAAATAATATGACTGTCTCCTCAGGGTACTAGAATGCTGTACGTGGACAGTACAGAGATATTGGATACCCAAAATTGGGCAGATAATGTCATGAAGTGGCTGGATTAAAAACTTTCATAGATGGATGTGTATATTCATAGGAATATGTTCATAGGATTATGGTGTAGGTGTTCACATAAGTAAAAGATGTTTTTGTTTTGTTCACTCATAGAATATTATGCTTAAATGCGGGCAACACACATTGAACACATTTTACTTTTATTCTGTTAGGTACAGATATGATTACATTATTGTTTGAAAATTATGTATGGCTAGCAAGTTATATGAAAGTGTCAAACTGACAAGTGGTAGTCTGTGGTAGGGACATGTTGCCAATTTGAAACTATTGAGAGTGATGGGGTGGAGTTTTAACTTGTCTATCTAGTAACAACTTGACAATCTCTTTTGAAGGCACAAAGGAGATAAATAGCTTGTTAGGGGCAGGGCATATGCTCACTACTGTGGGCCATTCCTGTTGACAAGACACATGGAGTTATGCTAGAGCCCTGGAGCTTAAGGAGCCACACACAAAGAACTTTGCTAGCACTGAGGTGTTTCCACTCCCATTGGGTCACAAGATTTTCCACCCTCTGGCATATGATCTTCCTGCACTTAACATCATTGCATGTCCTGTGTGAGTCTGAAGGGGAATTTATACATTGACATCAGATACATGGACTAATAACCAATTTATGAAATTTATCTGGCCTGGGCTTGAATATTTTCTTAATGAACAATTTCTCCTTTATACAAAGCTCTTTCTTATGCACAAATGAGTCTCCCTGGATTTGCATCCAGTGTCTATCCAGGCTGAAAAGACGTTCTGCCACTGTGTCAGTCCAGGTAGACTAGAGGAACAAATTTCATAGACATGCATATGGATATAAAGAAAAGATTTATATACAAGAGGAATAGGACATTGAGAAAATATCCCAGGCCAGTCCAGTTCAAAGTCATAAGTCCGATATTAACCCATATGCCCGAAATAAGTCTATAAAGTCTCCTTCTGACTCACAAAGTCACAGGTCAGTGGGTACAGAATCCTGGCACGGGCAGGGATCTCCACATGGCTCCTCACTTTCAGGGCTCAGGGCCCATCAGCAGCAGAAGCAACTCATCGCTGGCAGAGGTCTCCATGTGGCCGCCCCAGCTTCAGAGGTCAGGCTCCATCAGGGCAAAGCCATGTGGTCTCTCCGCCGGCTCCTCCAGATTCTAGGACGATGCCATCTTGTTTTTGTGTCCATGACTCATCGTCTCTGAGACTAACTCCCAACAACTGGGGAAGATAGCTTCTCATCTTCACGAGATTTCCCAGAAGACTCAGGAGAAAGCCAGGCCCACATAGAGGTCTCATTGGCTACTCAGTGGCTATCACCAGATTAACAGGGTAGACTCCACCCCTACATTTCAATCACAAAATTAACATAAGAACATGACTGCCACAGTCACCTTCTTACTCTTATCTTTACCTGTCTCTTTTTTCCCATTTGATATTTTCTCTTATTATCTTATGCCCTTTCAGTTTAATTTCAGATTCATGTTGTTAAACTGTGAGACGAAATATCTTTTTTTTTGTGTAAAGTATGTAATTTTTGCTCATTTGGTGAAGATTTGACTCTGTATTTTCATGTCCTACATCTTAACTTTACATGGTGGCCCTAATCAAGTATACCCATTAGATATTTCAAGGAATTTCTAGGATTCTTTGCTTGCCACTCTTTAATAAATTAGTCACACTTCATGCTACTACCATCCCTTATAAATGGCTCAATTTGAAAGGTACTAATTCTTATTTTCATACAAAATCTTACTTTTGTATTTCCTTCCAAAGAAATTCTAAAAGAAATCTCAACAATTTGAACCAACCAGCTTTTAATGGATAGAAAGATGATTTTTTTTTTGTAATGGTAAAGAACTGTAGCTTTGGAAACCTTACTGAGAAGTTTTACTCTGTTTTACAGGCGTGAGTCAAAATTCACTCAATGGCTGGGTACAAATAAAATTCCAATCATTTAGTTGTCTAAAACTATTCCAGCGCCACTGGGGTGGGCCAATTTTCTTATCAAATATCATTTTATTGTGTTTTATAGACAATGCTTTATATTTTTTCTGTTTATTATATATGTGTGTGTGTGCGCATATATCTGTTTATAAATGAGGGTGTGCTTTCCCACCCCCAAAAACAGAAAAAAAAACTCTGATGGACAGTGTTTTCATAGTATTCCTTTCCCCCTCTAGGACTACTCATAGTGCATTTTCAGTTCATTCACCATGTCAGACTGTCAGACTGTTACTAAAGCTCTCTATTAAGAGGTTCTGAAAAGATAGCGTGAGAATAAGCAATAAAAAAGGCCTGACTTTGGAAGAAGCAGCGCTGGTTTTGCCAATAGAACTATGTACCTGCGATGCAGTCATCTCGTTACACAGTTTTTGGCAAAAATCAGCATTCCTCTCTTGCCCTTTGCCCCTGACTCACCTGACCTCACTATGTGTGGGATTTCTTTCTGTTTCTGCAATTGCAGGGAGGCAGGAAAGTACATTAGAGGAGTCAAGAAAAAATGAGGGAGGTGTTTTCAGCCATCCAAGTAGATGAGTTAAAAAATGATTTCAAGAATGGAATCTCAGATTTCACCAATATATTAAGTGTAACGGAGAGAACTTTGAAGGAAATAGGGTTGTTTAGTAAAAAAAATTCATCCTTAGCTTGAAAAATAAATTGGTTTCACAGTAAAGAATGCCACAGAATGTGTTTTGCTTTCCAGTGCCTAACTATATAAACATATATGTATATGTGTGTATATATTATGTCTGTTTCACAGTTGACCCTAGAGTACCAAAAATAAGTCATGGAAGAAAATCTGTATATGTATATATACATGTAGTTATTTATAAAGTCAGCAATCAGAATTTTAATATTAAATGTATATATGTATGCGAGATTACACACATCATAAATAATGTATGTGTATAACACTGTACATGTATATATGCACATATGTGTATATTACATATATGTATATTTCACATATAAATTTAACAATAATTTAAAAAATGTTTTAGCAATTACATACTGTCCCCTTGCACAGAGTAAAAATTACATATTTAACTGCACACATAGTCATTTATCTTATTTCCAATAGTGTTTTATATCCCTTTAGAAGACAATTATCTGTTTTACCATTTTTTTATTTCACCAAATGGTAACTTTTAACTATGCCACTATTGAATGTATGAAGTAATTTGAATGTAATGAGTTGGTCTTAATGTTTAATTTTTGTATTTGCCGGCTGAGAGACCTTAGGAAAACTATTGGACTGGTGATTTTTTTAATTAAAAAATTAAAGCACAAATTTTTGTCTTTCAGAGTGGCTCTAAGATCATCTTTAGCACACAAAAATGGTAACTCAAAAGTAATGTCATTGGTATTACTAGAATGAGCAATAACATTTGCTCAGATAACTGCAATTTGCTTCATTGGCCTGCATGATTACTCATATCTGGAATAAATTGATGTTTGATCATTACAGGTTAACTTATAAGAGGTAGATCTGATGGCAGTATGGGATATGTATTGGGCTGCTAAACAGAAGGTCAGTGGTTACTAGCTGCTCTGCAGAAGAAAGATGCAGCTGTCCACTCTTGTAAATATTTATATACTTTAGAATCCAATGGGGAAGTTCCACTCTCTCCTACAAGCTTGTGTGCAAGACTTCATTGTCTAAGGGAACACAATTAGTGACATTCAGATATACTAAGAAAGGATTTTATAGCAAGAAATAATTCTCTATTAAGAAGATATCCTACCCAAGTATAACATAGTCCTGAAGTCTAATGCTCCCTGAGGTCTTCTTTGCATGCATGTCACTACAGGGCCATACTTTGAGCAGTTGAAGCAGAGTGAAAATATGTCAGAGGCTGGTGGGTGCAGAGCCACGTGGATCCAAATTTGCTGGAAAAAAATGACAGGGCATTGAGTGTTCTCATGTGAGCATCAAAAGTTTGCATGACCCGCATGGGATTGGCCCTATTTCCAGCAGGCAATAAGGTAAAAGGGCAAGGAGAGAAGAAAGGGAGGCTCTCAGAGTATCACAAAAAAGGTCACACATCCCAGAAGGCATCATCAGATTGTGACCTGATTAACAGATTGGACAAATACAAGGTAACATAAAATCTAGCTACCACAACTCACTAGAACTTTGAACTGACTTGATTCCCCTGTGTTTGGTGAGACTATGTTTATTAGCTTTAGAATAGGTAGAAAATTATAAAAGTTCAAAACTTAATATACCTATGTATTTCTACTTCCCTGTCTACCTATCCTTCTATCATTGATTTTCAACTACTATCTTTTATATATATATACATTTCTAAAAAATTATTGAGCTAATACAATTTCTTTCTACAACACTCACTAGAGTATTACATAGCACTGTACTATTCAATTTTGGAAACCAATCAAGCAGCAATGCTAAATAGCCATTACACATGCAGATTTTATTCTATGAAATTGTATCATTAATAAGATTTATGATAGGAAGCTTTAAAATAAAATCATCCTGAGATATATCTTTCTCTTCATAAAAGCTCAAATTTCACAAGATGCATATTTTACTTCTGTAACTGGACATTTGTGGTGCTTTGTAAAGTGTGCTAAAAAGAAGTTCTGAGAAGCACCTGATTAATCCTCCTAGCTTTTTCTGCAAGTATTTATGTCTTTTTCAGGTCTTCAACTTTCTTCATATATTCTGTCTTCTCTTCTTACTCCTGCATATCTTCTTTATACCCTCTGACTTTCCTTTCTCATTTTATAAATTGTGCTCAGCTCAATTTTGATTTTTCATCATACTCAACTTTTTGTAATTAACTTAAGTTAGCAAAGAGATGTAGGTGGCAATTATTAATGCCTTTGGTTTTGAAGATTTGGTTCTAACTTGCTTAGTTCTGTTCATTTCAATTTGTATCATTTTTCATAGTTTTTGTGATTTTTCTGGAACATTCTGTGTTTTTCTCCCTTTGTTTAATGTTTAATTTAATTTATTCAGGTAAGAATTAAATAAAAGATCATCTACTAATTATTTTTTTCTGTGACACTGCTCTGATCAGATCACAGATATCAGCCTGAAATTAGAACAATGCTAGCCCACTTTTCTTAATAGCTTGAGCTAACCATACTCAATTTACTCTAGAATGAACAGATCCAGTTTTATCTTAGTCATGTTGAATATATATATATATATATATATATATTCATGCACACATATATGCTTTGTCAAGCAGTGTCCTATATTTAATTCACTTATATTTAGGTATAAAACACCATAATATGTTTCAATCTTATTGTATAGTATAATGAATTAGGAAAATGTGTACCTAGCAATCATCATATAAAATTATTCAGTTTATTTAAGTAAAGTTTACTTTGCTGCTCAGCAAACTATTGTAGAACCTATGTAGACTTTTTCTGTGATTCATTTTATTCTAATTGAACTTGATGTATCCCCAACTGTCATCATGAGCCCTTACCACAGAGGTGTTCCACTGTCATTAAAATATTTTCATAACATTGTCACAATATGCTCCACTACACTGGTAGACTCATATTGCAGTCCAGGTCAAATAACCTCAGAAAACCACACACACATACACACAAATATATGCTTACATACACAAACATACATTTACGTGTATTCATGTATATACACTCCTACTCTTTTACCTAGAGGCCATTCAGTCTGCTTGTATATGTATGCATCTACTGCTATATCATCATTCCTGCTGGAGTAGATATGTAACAGTAGACCTCAGTTGCCTGAAATTCTCATATCTCTTCCGGTATTTCCCTCTGTTTCCGTCATTTAATGCTGACCACACTTCTATTTAATACAGTCCACCCTTTTACCCAAACTGACAGGTGTCTAATATCTAGTCAACAATTGACATTCCTTTCTGCTCTCATGTTTGATAACCATTGAACATGTTTCCTTGACTGTGAGTGAATATCTAAGTTTCAAACATTGGTCTTTCCCCTCGAGAAAAGAAGAGTGGAGAAACCCTGAAGACAGCTGGGAACAATTAATCCAGTGGATGAATGCTCCATGTAAACATCAGTCTCCATGGTTATGGAACTAGAAGACCGAGATGGCATCCAGCTACCCCGACCAGATGCTCTGAAATGAATCTCTGTAGCTGTTATTGCATAGAGTGAGAGAGAAAAATGTGTAGAGAACTGAAAGCTATAAAAGAGATAAGAATTATGACATAGAAGTTGATGAAACTCCAAAGATCATCACCTTTGTCTTCCTTCAGATATGAAAATTAAATTACCCTAGTGGTTCAAGTTTAAGCCAAACAATAGAAAGTTTTATAAGAAGAACAAGAACACAGGGAAGATACAGACAGAATCTTAGATCAATCAGTATTATGTAAGGCAACGGGCACCATCTACCTGAAGAGAGTATATAAGGGAGAGGAAAGAAGAAAGGTCCAGGAAGCAGTGAGAAAGTGGAACAAGTAATGCTACATTTTGGAAAGACAAAATTTTCCTTCAACTAAAAATGAAAAGTTGAAAATAATAAGATAAAGTAAAACAACCTTGCATCACTTTCTATCACACAGTTCACAGTAGAATTGCAGTCTAATGACTCTCCCAAACTCCCTAGCCTCATTTTCTCACAGTGGAATTTATTTCAATACATTGATTGCATCATTTGCATATCTAAAGGCAATCCCATGGCTAATTGTGGGATCACCTAGTATTGAATGTGTCAAATATATTTTTTGTAAATATATATGTATATATAATTATTTCTCTCCACAATTTGCTCACTTATGTGTAATGTGTATATCCAGTGAGGTCCATGTGTATAGTCACCATTTATTGTGGAAAAAGTAGTATTCGTCTCATAGAATTCTAACTTGCAACTCCTGAAGTAATGTCTATTCTTAACATAATTTTAAGCTACTGATCCTTCTTCTTTTTATCTAACATCTACACTCCAAACACCAGAAAGTATAGGTGCATCCTTGATGAAGTTTCAATAAATATTAAAGTCTTCAAGGTCTTTATCTTTAGCACTATGAATAATACTTCTAATAACTGGTCTTCGGTGTAAACCTGATGATAAAATCCTATTGTAGTGCAGTCAATGCTCATTGTTTGAGAACCATATCAAATAATGTTTTACTGCTATTTATAATGCTATCACTGGCTACTTTTTTTCAGAAGCAGATGCCGGGGCTTATTGCCTAGCTTTTTATAATCTAGAATGTTTATTGAAAGCTCCCCATAGCTTGCCTATCAATGTGTATTTCCTTTTTTTTTTCAATATGTCATTCTGTGTAGCATATTTTTTGCTGTGATGCTGGAAGCTACTCTACTGGTATTTAAAATGGCAGTAGGTTCATCCAAAGAGAACAGGTTTCAGTGAAGTGTCCAGACTAAAAACAGTGTAGAAGGACTCAGATCCACACTTTGGAGTAAGAAGCATCTGAAAATCTTGTGCATAGTTCATTGTCAGGTACTGTAGATCTAATGAAAGGAAGCAGAACACAATCAGAGGTAGTGCTGGTGGATGTGGCCCTCTGATTGGAGTGCACTTGAGAGTGACTGAGGAGGAAGTGATTTCTCATAGTGCACTTAAGAAGTGTGACATGAGTCAAGTAAGGATTGTGGAAGTGGAGCCATTTGGATCTTCATTTGCTGATAGGGAAAGACTCAAAGCCAGGAGAAACCACCACAAAAATCTCCTAATGGTCAGAAAAGGGAATGTGAGAACTCAAAATCCAGGAAAATTAAAAGGAGTCAAAATTGAAATGGAATGCATAAAGATTGATATATTAGGAATTAGTGAGCTGAAACGGATTGGTATTGGTAATTTGGATCAATAAGTTTTGTTATTTATTATGCCAGAAATGAGACTCTCAAGAGGAGATGTGTGACATTAATTGTTAAAAAGATATTGGAATATTAGTCTTTCTTTAATTTTTTATAATCATTTTATTGAGGGCTCTTACAGCTTTATAACAATCATGCATATTTACACATATGTTACCATCATTATTTTCTAGACAATTCTTTGTATTGAGCCCTTGGAATCAGCTCCTCTTTTTGCCTTCCCCCCAATATCCTTGAGTAATATTTGAAAGTAATAATAATCTATAGTGTATCAAGGGGTCACCAGGAAGGAAAGCAAATCTTGATGTACAATCCTATCTGTGACAGAGTTATATCTATCTGCCTTCAAGGAAATCCATTTAAAAAAAAGCATTTTTGAATTTATGCAGAAATCCACAAAAGCTAGTGATAAAACATTTCACATTCACCAATGACTTCAGTTGAGAACACAGTTTAACTTATAATCAAGATGTAGTGGTACTTATTGGTGATTGGAATGCATAATTTGAAAACAGAAAGGAGGAATCTTATTTGGTATGTAGGAATTTGGTAATAGAAACAAAACTGAAGACTCCATGATAGGATTGTGCAAAACAGAAGTGTTCATAGCAAATAACTTTTTGTCTCAAACAAAAGGTGGTTATACATTTGGATTCTCCAGATGGAACATGCAAAAATCAAATAGAATATCTATATTGGAAGATACTATGTCGAAGTTTAATATCATCAGATAAAAGCAGGCCAGGAACTGACTGTAGAACAGGCAAATTATAGCTTGTATGTAAGTACAGGATAAAACCGAAGAAAATAAAAAGGAGTACACAAGAGTTGAAATACAACCTTGAGTCTATTCCATCTGAAATTCAAGAGCATCTCAAAAAAATTAAATGCATTGAACACTAAGGATAGATTGGGTGAACTCTGGGAGGATGCCAAGAATATCATCCGCGAAGAAAGCAAAATTTCATTAAAGGCAAGAAAGAGAAAATATCAGAGTAGATGTCAAAAGGGACTGTATAACTTTCTCTTAATCATAAAAATAAAGCAAATAGAAAGAATGATCTCTCAAAGAACTGAACATAAATTGTCAATAGGCAGCAAGAGAAGATAAATTCAAATGTCTTAATGAAATATCCAGAACAAGGCTGAGCCCTGGTCGCTTAGTGGTAGCTTGCGGGGCTGCAGACCACAGGGTTGACAGCTCAAATACAGCAGCAGCTTTCCAGGAGCAAGGCTGGGTTTGCTACTCCAACTAGGGCAGAGATGTCACACACACACACACACACACACACACACACAGAGAGAAATATCCAAAACAAAGTTAGAAAAGCAAAATGGAAGAACATGATCATCATACCTTAAAGTGAAGGAACTCAAGAAGAAAATGCAAGCCTTGAATTGCAACCTTGAGTGATGTAAAGATAACATATTGAATGATAGAGCAAGCATCAAAAGAAGATGCAAAAAATAGATACACTGTACCAAAAGGAACTAGTTGACATTCTACCATTTCAGGAAGTAGCATATGATCAAGGATCAGCAGTGCCCAAGAATGATGCTCAAATTGTTCTGAAGGAATTGGCTAAGAATAAGGCCAATTTATGAAATAGCAGTAGAAATTTTTAGCAAGCTGATGAAGCACAAGGAGAATTTGCTCATCTATGCCAGGAAATTTGGAGGCAGCTACTTGGCCAACTGACTAGAAGAGATACATATTTCTACCCATTCCAAAGAAAGGTGACAAACTGTGTGCTCTAAATATAGAACAACCTCACTGATATACATGCCAGTAAAATTTTACTTAAGATCATCCAACAGTTTTTGCAGCAGTATATTGACAGGCGATTGCCAAAGTCAGGCTAGGTTCAGAAGAGGGAAAGGAACAAAGCATATCATTGCTGACAACAGATGAATTTGGCTTAAAGCAGAAAATGCCAGAAAGATGTCTGCTTATTTTCATGAAGTACTCAAAGGTAGTTGATTGGATCATAACAAACTATGGATAACCCTGAAAAGAATGGGAATTGCAGAATACTTCATAGTTCTTAAGCAGAAATTTTACATGGATTGATAGGTAGTTTTGGAAATAGACAAGGTCATACTACATGGTTTAAAATCAGAAAAGGTGCGTGACAGGGCTGCATGTTCTCATCATGCTTACTAAATTGATATGCTGAGAAAATATTCAGGCAATTGGCGTAAATGAGAAGAATGTGGAATGAGAATTAAAACAAAGGCTATTAAAAATCTGTGATACCCAAGTGGCACAATTTTGCTTGCTGAAGTCAGGCAGATTTGAAGCACTTGCTGATGACGGTTATGTATTGTAGCCATTAATTAGGGTTATAACTCAAGGTAAAGATGACTCAAATCCTCACAACTGGACCAATAGCATCATGAGAAGTGGGGAAAAACTTGAGGCTAACAAGGAGTTTTGTCTCATTTGTATCCACAGTCACTGTTCTTGGAGGCAGCAGGCAAGAGATCAAAAGACTTTGCATTAGTGAAATCTGGCGGTCAAGACCTCGGTAGAGTATTCAAAATCAAGGAAGTTACTTAGAGGACTAAGGTGTGCCTGATGCAAGCCATTGCATTTTCAATAGCCTCATGGGCATGTAAAACTTGGACCTTGAATTAAAAAGTTCAAAGAATATTAATGCTTTCAAATTGCGATTCTGGAGAAGAATTTCGGAAGCACCACAAAATTCTAAAAGGACAAACCTATTTGTTAGACTATGTATGCCTAGAGTTCTTTTAGGCAAGAATGGTGAGACTTCATCTTACATCGGGGTGTTCACATTTCTCCAGCAAGCTACTTATAAAATCATCAAGTCAAAATGATCTACCATCTATAAAAATGCAGAACATATATTTCTATCTATATTTATTTATTAAATTTATACATAAATGCATCAAGTATTCTTTATATGTATAAGGAATGTTTATGTATCTTGCATAACCACATGAGTCCATACTGCACAACACAACACAGTTAACCGCAGATACTTTTTGCCATTACTTGAGTTTACTTTGATGACTTGAACTGAATGGAATGAGCCAGGCATGTATAGTCCAGAGTGTAGTTGCTGATAGCCATGCTCAAGCACGCTTCCAAATGCTCTTCAGCCATGGTGGAACAGTAGTTGGACTTAATGATCTTCATGGGGGAAAAGCCTGACTCACATCAAGATTTAGAGCCAAATAATACAGTTATATTTGGGTAAATTTCCTCTGCGAGTAATTGTTCATGCACTCTGGACTTCAGCTTAATGTTGACTTGTAGTGTCAAAATCTCCCATTCCATGTGAAAGTGATACATTTTTGTCTTCTTATTGGATCCAGCTCCCCCACTCATTTTAATACCCTTTCTTATCTTTTAGAGAAAAAACTAAGATATAAAAATGGTCTATAACTTAGTTTGTCAGTTTTGCTGCACTTAGGGCAGTTGTTTGCAGATGCATTTGACATCTAAGATTGCATCTGATTAGCTGTACTATATATCATTTAAGTGACAAGATTGATTTTATGTCTATTTTTTAATGCCATGTGATCAACTCTACATGTGGGATTGACTAGTACGTCATGGTCAACGTATTGAGCACCCCTGTCTTGCATATAATGAACATGTTGTCAGGAGAGACTAGTCCCTGGAAGATGACATCCAGGGAGAGAGAGAAAGGTACTCGAGGTAATGGGTTGGCACTATGGCTGCACTATGGGCTCAGACAAAAGAATGATCTTGTTCTATTGTGCAGAGTGAGACTATGCCTCAGAACTGACTTGTTGGCAATGATAACATCCCACATAGAGGGTTCTGTTAGTATGCAAAACACTGGTGGCCTACATTCCACCTTCAAACAGTGTGCAAACCACTGCAATTCAGCAAGCTTTCAGAAGAGCAGTGCACCTACACGATCATCCAATATTTTTCCTTTATCATCTTTCTTACTACTTATTTCCTCATTAATGGTCTTCCAATAAATCTCTTGCATGCATATTTAATCCTCTCAGTTTATGCTTTGAGATAAAAATTAGCACAGTTTGTTCATATATATAAGCTAAATCAGGAAGAGTGCCAATTATGGCTTGGATTTAACGCACTCTTAGAAAACAAATAGAATACTTGAAAACCCAATTCAAATAATTATGAGTCAAAATAATTGATTTCTTAAATGCAGCCAGTATGAGAGGTATAATTTTCTGGCAGGGAAAAATGTACAGACAGATGGAATAAATTCAGAAACAGTGAAAACCTTCAGAAACAAATGCATATATAACCTATCAAGCTATATCACTTACACAGATACCCATTCATTGTCAGATTTCTACATGGAAGCAATTGTGGGTATATTATTTGGAGAATATTTCACCCTGAAAACATGCTTTTCTTAGCAAAGATCAATAATAAATTGCTTTTTTCCCCTATATATTTTTAAATGTTTTATTTTTACTATGCATGATTGAGAATATACAAAGTTGGTAAGTAGAAAAATGTTTATGAATGATACATTGTTTAATCATTTATTGGGAGCGCATACACTCTTATCAAAATTCCTACATCCATCCATTGCATGCAAAGCACATTTGCACACTTGCTGCCATCATTGTTCTCAAAATATTTTCTTTCCCCTTAAGCCCCTGTTATTAGATCCTCCTTTCTCCACTCCTCACTGCCCCCCTCCCTCATGAATCCTTGATTACTTATGCTATTTTTTGTCATATTATATAGTGTCCAATGTTTCCCTTTACCTACTTCCCTGTACCCCCGGGAGGAGGTTCTATGTAGATCCTTATAATCAATTCCCACTTTCTACTCCACCTTCCCTCCACCCTTTTGGTATCGCCACTCACCACTGGTCCTAAAGGTATCATGTGTCCTGGATTCCTCCTGTTTCTGGTTTCTATCTGTACCACTGTGCTTCCTCTGGTCAAACCAGATTTGTAAGGTAGACTGGGATCATGATAGTGAGATAGAGGAAACATTTAAGAACTAGAAGAAAGTTGCGTATTTCATTGTTGCTCCACTGTACCGTGATTGGCTGGTCTCTTTCCTGAGACCCTCTGTAATGGGATGTTTTCATGGGCTTTGGGTTGCCTCATTTTATAGTGATATAATTTTTAGCTTTTTGATGCCTGATACTTGATCCCTTCAGCACCTCGCGATCACATAAGCTGTTGTGCTTTCTCCATGTGGGCTTTGTTGCTTGTGAGCTAGGTGGCCGCTTGTTTACCTTCAAGCCATTAAGACTCCAGATGCTATGTTTTTTGATAGCAACACCATTACCTTTCTTAACCACATTAGTTTGTAAGTAGAAAAATTGGTTTTGAAAGATATTTTTAATAAATTAGTGTTCATTTCCTTTTTATAATCACATGTAATACACAGTCTTCTAATAATATCAAAGAACTTAAAGATCATTTGGTACCTACAAGACCATAAATCTCAAGTGTATGATAGGTTTACTCCTGTTATCTCTATCTGGCAATCTCTCTCAGGAAAAAATAAAATTCTCATAAGCTTAGAAGACTCATGTAGTATACTTTCTTTTTGGGGGGGAGGGGCACCACTGCCCTCTGGTGATCGTAGGAGCTACCCAGCACTGCTCCTGAGAGCTGCCGCTGGATTTGAACTGCCAAGCCTGCCGGCCGCAGTCCAACGATCAACCACTTACGCCACCGGGGTTCAGCCCCTCATGTAGTATACTCTTTAGTCATACAGTTTAAAGCAAAAGAAATGTCTCAAATTTTCTGTTTGGCCTAATAATATATTTGACTTAATTTTAATATAATATATAGACCCTATTTGCATCATAAAACATGGTGTTCCAAGATGATATTTTCGAGTATCTGAAAGGCATATGGGCTCCTTGGGTAGTGCAAATATTTGCCATTCTTGACAGATAAGTAAAAACTTTGAGATTTGAGGCCATATAGAATAAGACTTCATAAGAAACTTCTGGAGATTTATTTTAAAAAATATCTCTAGCAGTAAAACTTTGTGGCATACAATCACAATATGACATACATAGTTTCACTCTAAGTTGGACTATATTCAATTGTCACTGATTTGTTCTTGGAATACAGTAAGAGTTTTCAAGATAAGGTATAGTTTGCTAATTGTTATATTCAAGATGGTGATTACTTTCCAACTTTCTCCTGTTCTGCCATTCCCCTGAAGGATAAAATATTTTTTTCTTATATCATTAAAATTATATGTGCAGGTATCATCTAACCATACTATAATATTGTAATACTCATAATGCTAGTAGCAGTGCTTTCTTTTAGAATGCAGCCATTAGACAATTTTGAGATGGTTACTAATGCTAATACTGCTCATAAAATACTTGAATAGACAGAAGATTAGATTCTAGTTATATTTTATTCTTAATGGAAAGCTACTTGTGAAGGTGTTATATTTAAAATAACAATTTCCCCAAAATATGTATTAAAAATCAATTCTGATGAATGGCATTAAGCACTCCCAACATTTTTTCTTGTAAATAACCATTACATTATGACAAGTCATGCTTTCCAACTTTTCATATGACAGTGCAATGAATTGCATTCTAACTGTTTGCTGAACACTGAAGCAGATTCTTCATGTTTGTAATCAAGTGATGATAGTCTATTTACTGGGAGCATTGAAACAATCTGTTACTTAGAATTCACAATGCAATATATCTGAAATATTGATTTAGCATTCCTAGATTGTCTTGATAGCACCTTCACACTGCACAGACATCACAACACTTTAAATAATAGAAGTACTGGTAAATGCTTCTATTTTCCTATAAGAATATTACTTATTTCATAGCTTAGTATATGCTTTTTAAAGTGGGCAGATACAAGTCTGCAGTTATCTTGTCTTATTTTGTACACTTTTTTACTCTTTGCTAATTCTATATATTTCTATCTATTCTTTGGTTTTATGTCAATATTTTTAATTAATTTGAGTACCTTTTATTCCATTATACAACTTTAATGACTAAAATTTTGTTTATATGGAAAATCACTGAATAGCTTTATTCTAAAATAAATGTCTGCTAATTACTACACTCAGCCTAGCATATTAATTTTTTTCATTTTAGTAATCAGCATTTACCTTAAAGTTAATTTTACTGTTGTGATAATAGATAATAGGTTTGGAATATATTCAGTTTCATACTGTATGTGATACTTTTTCATTTTTTAGACACTAATTTTATATTACCTTTTCTTTTAGATACTAATAATTGATTAATTTTATTGGTGTCATCTGCTTCACAAATTAATCAGATTACTCAATGAGGTTTATGTATTGTCATTCACTGTTTGTTTTCAATTTTTATATCTTTGTCTCTATAGAGTACTATATTTAGAAACACATAATGCACAGTGTTTTGTAGTCTGGTTTCTATCACTTAATAGTCATTATAATTCAACTATCCTTTTTCAAGTAAAGATGGCTTGATACTTTTATTGCTGACTATTATCTTGTTTTATGTATCTGTACTGTTTATCTGTTTTACACATATTTATTGATCTAAAGATTTTGGTTTGATATGCCATTAGTTTTTAATAAATGAGACCTTTATTTCTTCTAACAGCTCCTCTAGCTCATTCAAGTCTTGATTTTCTAAGATTCTATTTACACGTATTTTGCATAATTGGATAATTCCCTGCAGCAAGGTACTTCTAAGTAAAGTCTCTAAGTTCCACCAATTGACCTTTTCCTGTTGTATCTAGGGAAGGGCGGTGAAGGGGGGTGAAGATACTGATAGAATTACTTGTGAGTGTTTGCTAACAAGATTAAAATTTATTGCTATCCTGCTTCATATATTGAGCCACTTCAGACGCAGAAGAGGAAATTGCACTGTCAGCAAGAACCAGGAGTGGACAGAGTCCCCGGGCCTAGATATTCTTGTGTGGTGACCATCTTTGATATGGAACCTTCTTAGGACAGAGGAAGAGCAGCACAGCAGAACCAAGAACCAAAACATGAAGGAAAACAGTGGAATTCCAATCCCACACAGTAAGGAAAGCTGGGTGTTTGGGAGCAGGAGGCTTGCTTGTGGAGCAGTGTGTCTCAGGCACTGAATTGAGAAAGCTAGATTTTCAGTTCCACAGTGCTGGATCTGAACATGCAGGCTGAAGCTTACTGAAGTGGTGTGACCGTGGTAATTAATTCATGCAGCTAGGTGTGTTGACTCACAATGCTGCAGCTGAGTGTCTTAAAGATTAGTCTTATAATGAGTGACAGGACCTTTGTATATTTATTAGTATCTCTGGAAGATCTTCATAATGTCTTGATTGAACAACTCTATCCTGAGCATTTCTACCTGAATTATTACCTGTTGATTCCCAAAATAAAACTCATAATCACGAACATTGTGAGTTCAGGAAATTTTCCATAGCTTTTAAGGGTCCTTGCTTTTGTTCTTTCTTTTCCTCCCTTATTTTATTTTTTTGGGGGTATCACTGTCCTCTGGTGGTGGGAGTAGGAGGCCCATCCTTGCTGCTGGATTTGAACCTCCAACCCAGTGGGCCACAGTCCGGCGAACAACCACTATACCACCTGAGCTCAGCCTTTTTTCCTCCCTTTATGCCATTAAGTAATTTCTACAGACATACTTTCAAGTTTACTGAATCTGTCCACAGTAATGTTGAGTCAATTGATGGCTCTTTTAAAGGAATTACTGCAGGAACTGAGAAAAATTTAAATCTTAGAATGTGGTACTGGAGGATCCCATTGGTAAATTATTAATCAAACAAAAATATTAAAAGATAGATAGAATACATACATTGACTGCATGAAATATAATTGGTCAATTACCTCTATACACACACAAACAATGTCAAATACATACCTGTTAATAATCCCAGTGTATATTGATAGAGTAAATGCACCAGTAAAGAGACAGAGAGTAAAAAAATGGATAAAAAAACAAAATCCATCAATAAACTGTAAGGAAACACACCTTACAAATACATATATGAACAGATTAAAAACCATAAGCTACACAAAAGCAAACAGAAAAGAAAATAGAGCAGGGTTAGCAATATTAATCCCTGAGAGAAAAGATGTCAAGGCAAACAATGTAATAAGACATCAGAATGGACACTACATCATCATAAAGGGAAGAGTAGATAAGGAACCCATAACTATAATAAACATGTATGCAGAAAATGAAAGGCCCTTGAAATAGGTCAATGAAATCTGCACAAAAGTGTAAAATGAATATAGGTACATTGACAACAATAGCAGGAGACTTTAACACCTCATCCTCAAAAGGAAAGAAAGAACATCACGAAAAAAAAGCAACGAAGACACAAAATACTCAAAAAACACATTCAATAAATACTACTTTGTAGACATATACAGAACGCATCTTTCCAACACACATTCTTAAGAATAAGCCACACATTAGGCCAGAAACTGTGCCTCGACAAATTTTAAAAGTTTGAGATTGAATCTTCTCAGATAGCAAAGCTATACGATTATAATCCAAAATAAAATGATCAGAAATATAAAGATAAGCACATGGAAAGTGAGCAAAAAGATATTCAAAAATGGGTAATAAAGTAAATAAAGGAGAGAATTAAAAAATTTCTTGCAACAGATGGGACTGATAATACAACATATCAAAACCTTTGAGACACAGCGAAAGCAATAGAATCCAATATTCAGCTATCAACACATACATGCAAAAAAAGAAGAAATTTCGATGTCAACATCTTAACACAATACCTCTAAGAAATGGAACAAGGTAAACAACACAATCATGCAATAAAGGAAGGAAAGAAACCATAAGGGTAAAATTAGATAAAACCACCTAGAAAACAAAACAAATGTGGAAAAAATCAACAGGAAAAGAAGCTGGTGTTTGAAAGGATTAACAAAGTAGACAAATTACTGGAAAACAACATATGGGAGAAAAAGAAGACAGTAAAAAAAATGCAAATTGCCAGAATAAGAGGTGGAAATGATGACATTACAACAGATCCAAAGGAAGCAAAAAGAATAATGGACTACTATGAAAAACTGTACTCAAAAAAAATTGACAATCTAGAAAAAATGATATTTAGATATCTAGAAAGACACTACTTACTCAAATTAATGCAGGTAAATATAGAAAAACTAAGCATACCCATGATAAGAAGAAACAGAGCAGATCATTAAGAAGCTATCAGCCAAGAAAAGCCCAGGACCAGACAGTTTCACAGTGGAATTCTACCAAATATTCAGAGAATGGCTAACAGCAATACCACACAAACTCTTGCAGAATATAGAAAAAAGACACAGAATGATTGGTACATTTGAACCTCCCACCTGTGCTAAGCACCTCACTACACAATCTTCCTTAGTCCTCTTAGTGTGCACCCACATTTTTCAGTCTCTAAAATGGTATTCAT
Organism: Nesogale talazaci; assembly: GCA_004026705.1. Classification (NCBI taxonomy): domain Eukaryota; kingdom Metazoa; phylum Chordata; class Mammalia; order Afrosoricida; family Tenrecidae; genus Nesogale; species Nesogale talazaci. Next base: position 101,098 of record PVJH01003560.1, on the reverse strand, counting down.
TTAGACTTCTGTTGGAAATTAAATATTTCAACACTATATTTTGGAGTGCTGATTTATTTCGTTTTTGTTTTGTTTTGTTTGGGGGAGGCATCACTGCCCTCTGGTGGGAGTGGGAGGTCCAGCCTTGCTCTTGGAAAGCTGCTGATGGATTTGAACTGCCAACCCACTGGGCCGCAGTCCCACACTCTACCACTACGCCACCGGGGCTCAGCGCAAGTGTTGATTTTTTTTTTGACTGGGGGTGGGAAGGGTATTCCAACTTTCTGATCTCTCTTGCCCAAATAAGGGACATAAGGACAAGACAATGAGACAAGATGGCAGTCCTATTAGCAATACAATGGGGTTACCCAGAGGCCTTCAGTCAGCCAAATAATAGGCAAGAGTATAAAACAAACAACTTTTAGAATGTACCCTTCAGAACAATTGATTATAAGAAACACTTGCCCAAGAGGAGAAGGGGGAGGGGACTGAAAAGTGGACAAATAGAAATGAAAAATCCAGAATGGAAATAGGGAAAAGAATACATTAGGCATTGTAACCAATGTTGGAAACAAATTGTGTAAGACCTATTGGTTGAAAATGAAATTTCTATATAAATTTTCACTTAAATAACTATAAAATGTTTTAAAATTCAAAATAGTACTGTATTTACACCACTATCACTATGCAATACTATCATCAAACAAATAAATCTTCCTATTCTCCACCTGCAGCAAGTACTGGTCTTCATATACCAAAATAAATGCTGAGGTTGTATACTGGCTACAAGGCAATTATGTAAGGACAAAGAAAGTAAAACGTGGAAAATAAAAACTCCACGTATGTCAGAATTTTCTATCTAAGCATACCCAGTTTAAATAAAATGAAATTTTGAATTATGATCTCATTAATTATTACCTCTGTAAAAGACAGTTAGTTGTTGCTTTTAGCAGTTTTATTGACATATAAATCACATAGCATACAATTCACTAGTTCAATTTTATTTTAAAAGAGTTATGTTATCACACAATTGTGTTATTTATAACACAATCAATGTTAGAGTATGTTCTTGTGCAACTAGATCTTGGCTTACATTTCCCTACCACCACTCTGCCCTGCTCCTAGCAGAACTATTAATCCAGTGACTGACTCAGTAGATTTACTTATACTGGATTTCATATGCAGAAAAATATATAAAGTAAAAAGAAATAATGATGGTAAAAGCAAGACAGAATTCTAAATAGAAATACTTTAAAAATAGACCTAACTTGAAATCAATCAAAAGGCAGATCCAATGACAGGGTGTTACATTTTGACCTACCTGCAGCCTGCGTAATGGGGTTTTCCATACGTGCTGTCTGATAGTCAGGCTATGTACATGCCTAGCCATGGTCAGAGGAGGTGCTCTTTGGGCTAAATCCACAAAGGAGACCCAGCAAAGTGTATTTTGGGCTCTCACTGTCTTTCATAAGCTTCAAATTGGGCATCTAGAATTAAAACACTAAATCACTTCCCTTCTCCATACAGAAGTTTTATTTGTCAGAAACCTTGGATTTCCCAGGCTGGTGTGCTTCATCCATATGGATTTAGCTTGCACCTCACCATTTTACTTGAAATTCAAGTCAAGAGGTGAGGCGGACATATTTGTGTTGGAGAAGCTGATCCTGCTGTTGAACACAGAGAGGGACGGCAGTCTGTGGGAAAGAAGCTTAACGCCAAGTGTTTATTTCCCAAGGGCAACATAGGCCAAATTTTATGTTCCCAATTGGACACTGCTGACCTAGTTAATATCCACACTCTGTATAGTAGCTCAGGCTTTGTGCTTATTATTTTCTCCCCCTCTTTGCTTTCTTGTGACGTGCTAGTCCAGCGGGCAGGGTTCTGCCTTTATAAATAAGTTCTAGTGAAAGATTTGCCTTTCTTTGTGTGTGTGTGTGTGTGTGTGTGTGTGCATAGCATTCGCTCATTTAAGTTGTGTGTAAACATATTTTTTAATCATTAGCTAAGGAATGCAATGAATACAAGCTGTAAAAAATGTTGCCACAAAAGCAAAATTTTCCTGTAAGAAATCTGAATTATGAACTAACCCTCAGAGTTGCTAAAGCACAAGAACTATACCATAGCTCCATTGAATTATCCATAAATAACATTCTATGCATCTTGAAAACCTAACTTATACACATCTTGAAAGAAACCTAGTACTTCTATGAACTATCAAAAGAAATATATTTGCACACTGGTACTAGGTTTTCTCTCCCATCTTTCTTTAATCTTCTGGTCTAGCCATGCCAGTTATTTTTAATATTTTCAAGTACATATTAAGGAAAAAAATTATTACTGCAGACAATGAAAGTAGCTCCAGTTTCAAAACTAACAATGACTCTGAATGATATAGCACAATTTTACACATACAAATTTTAAAGCCATACCTCTTCTTTAGACAGGTGTCTGTTTGTAGATCATGATGGAATTTCCTTAAAAGATATTTGGATTTTCCTTTAGTTTACTTTAGTTGTCAGGTTAGGAGATTAATTTGATATGTTGAAATGAACTGCTAACTCATGATGAATCAAACACACAGCCTAGCTAGTGTTTAATTGTTTTCCAAAGGGAATAGACTTAAAGGGAAGGCGCAACAGGACTCCATTCCAGTTTACCTTATAACCAGCTTGCATTTTATTTTCAGAAGGAACTACATTGGGTATCTCATTTTATTGCAGAGCTCAGATCAATATTTACATGTCTTCAGATTCTCACTATCCACCTCAAGTGATAGTATGCTACCATTGAGTTTTCTGTTCCACCAAAACCATTGAGTTTTCTGCTCCACTTGCACAGAGTACCACATAAAGATACCAGGGAGTCCTTGCTTTATCACTCGATGCACGATCCTCTACAACCTGTCCTCAGCTGGCTCTTTTCAACTCTATCTCCTGCTTTCTTCTTCACGCTAGATTGGACAATTTGTCATCGCCTAAACCTTTAGAGTTCTGACCTTGGACTGGGAACACCCACTCTATCTCTGGCAATACAATCCTACCTCACCCTGTAGAACAAAACCGCGGGGCGGGGGGGAAGGGAGGGGAAGGACACCATTCAATATACTAATTGATATTGGACATAACATGGAAATTTTCACTATCTGTCATTAATGGCTGTAGCACAATTTAGAAAGAATAATAGATTTTGACTGGTAAAAAATACATTGTAAAGTGAAAATCTTTTAAGAATAAAAATATGCACAAACGATTCAGTACATACGATAATATCTAAACCATATTATCAATAAATGGCATTAATATCCACTGCCATCAAGTTTACTCGGATGCCGTTTGATCCACACAGGGTTTCCAAGATTGCAAGTCTTTATGGAGCAGGCAGTCTCCTCTTTTACATGTGGGTAGCTCCTGGGTTTGACCTCATGGTCAGCAGCCATTGACGCAGTGAATGTCTAACTCACAGGCCCATGAGCATTTTTCATAGCATTAATGAGTAGCATTGAATTAATTAATCAGGAAACCATGTGCTATTTTAACCCCCCCACATAGGACAGATTTCAAAGACACAATATACATTAAAATAAATGGTATCAGCAAAGAGAAAAAACATGTCCCTTAAAAGCAAATTAAGTTTCTCACCCATCTGGGTGTATAGTAAGCCAAGAATCTGCTTCATCCCCACCTAACCATATCAGGTAAGTAAACAGATAGAATTATCTGCATGCATTCTCAATCTTTGATACATATGTTCTAATCTATTCTGCTCTACCTGTGACACAGAAGATAAGAGAGTTGTCCCGGGGGTTATGCATATGAAGTTTGGCTAGGGGGCACTCACACCACTATACCAATATCAAAACCCATAGAAATTCATTTCAAAAAGTTCTTAGAGAAATGGGACTTAAAGTTAATTTTTTCCATGAACTTTTTGAAGTCTCCTCACATAAAACATATATTTATCCACTAACCTATGGACAACTTCCTAATATTTTAATTTGTGCCTATAATACTTATACTATCCGATACAGTAAAAATAGCATTTCAGGATCCCGCTTAGCTTTCGCAGGGTTGCTTTGATCACTTAATTACTTTTTTTCAGGAGGCTTTGGGGGAGTATTTTTTATGATTAGTTATTTGGATTCAAAGATGCAGAAACCATAGGTAGAGAAGTCTGATTTTATATCATCATGGGAAAATATATGACAAAAAAATCAGGGAAAACAATTTGAGACAACTGAACACCTTTAAAAGAATACAAAAATGCATTTCCACTCTACTAAATGAGACAAAGTATCCAAAAGGAACTGTGAAAATTAGTATCGTATAGATTTTCTTCCTATGTGCATGTCTGCAAGTACATATCAGTTAACTCCTTTTTGACCCTTATACACAAGCAAGCACTGTCAGGATGCCTTTATAGTCATAGGATACCAAAAATGCAAACTATTTTTAATGAATAGTGTTATAAACACATTCCCAATACCTATTCCAAGTAAACACATATATGTAGAGAATGCAGTCAGATGCTAAGATATTGAAACTAGGCAAAGCATATATTAAAGTAATTAGGCTAAGAGCTCAAGTCTAAGAAAAATAACAAAAAACGTGACAAAATTAAATATGAGCTCTGAAAATAGAGATTTAATAGGAATAAGATGATGAAGTACTTTTCAGAAGCCCTGGGACTCTGGCAAGTATGAATTGTACATTGTATCCACCAATCACCATGACAGACAGACATAGCTTAAATAATGCAGCTATCATTTGGTCCCTATGCCACAAAATGAAGCCATTAGAGCATTCCATAAAGAATAGTTGGTCCTATGACAACCATCAAGTAGAGTTCATTAGCTACATGCCACAAAAACATAAACATTAATTTTATGTCTCCATCTCCTTAGAAGCCTCCGATCCAAGTGAGATGTTGAGTCAAATGCCTTTGTTACTTCAGTGTAAGCATCACTGTTCTGGTATTCATATGCCTTTAGAAGGATTTGCAAGAATTTAAATTCTCTTGAATTGGTAAATGCTGGAAATATTTCCTCATGTTTCTCAAAAGCAGCTTTGCATTTAGCTTAGCTAATATCAAGTGACAGAGATCGCTTTCAAAATGTGATCTTTTGCTCTGAACTTCAAAAATGATTGTCCATAGTATTTTTCCCAACCTGTTCATGATAGCTTTCCAATACAGCTCAAATTGGAAAAAAAGCTGTTACCTGCAGCAGACATGTGTCACCAGAACATCTCATTATCCACAAATTCCTACTTAAAATTTTACAAATCAACAATCCATGTACTATTTTGATCTAAAATGTTGCTCTATATGTGTATAAGTTTCTTTTTGCAAAAGTGCTTTAAATTTCATACCATTGTCTAAATCAATGATATTACCAATAAAATTTCATGCTATGCATAAAGTTTAGGCAATGATTTCATCTGAAATGGGCAGTCAATTTTTCCTTTAGTCTATTTTTAGTCTGGAAGTTCCAATGAAATCTGTTCACTTTGGGTGATACAGTATTTGAAATATTAGTGCCATAGCTTCTGGTATCACAGAAATGTAAAAGCTACCACAGGCCAACAAACCAATAGACAAGTGGTGGCATTTTGTGAGATCAATGACCTGTTCATAGAAAAAAGCATTTTTTCCAACACTGCAAAAAGCAATAATATATATGAACTTCTTCAAATTGATTACATTTATGGAAGGATACCATAGAGAAGCTTATTATCAGCAGTAACTAACTGTAAAAAGATCATCACTTGTTCATACAGAAATAAGGATAAAGCTAAAGATAATTAGAATAAGTTGGGCTGAGCCCCGTTGGTGTAGTGGTTGAGTGTGGAACTTCGGCCCACTGGCTTGGAGGTTCAAATCCAGCAGCAGCTCTCCAGGAGCAAGTCTGGACTTCCCACTCCCATCAGAGGGCAGTGATGAAATTAAAAAAAGCATAATTAAAACAAGTTAATGAGAACCAAAATATGACCTTAAGACTATTTTAGCACAGTTTGAGATCATCACCAGAATAGATTTGATGCATTGAACACTAAGGACAGGAGACCTGATAATCTGTGGGCAGTTATAGGTGTATTATTCTAGAAGAAAGTAAAATGTCATTAAAAAGATAGGAATCATCACCTCCCTTCCTCCTTCTCCCCCTCTCTCATGTCCCCTACCCCAGAACCATCAGTCCTGTCATTTTTGCATCCAGAGAGTTTGTCCAGCCTATCTTGTCTAGATGACCTGCCGAGGTAACAATATGTTCAAAAAAAGTCTCCTAAAATGAAGCAGCTGGAGAAAATAAAACAATGATAACAACAAGCAAAAAAAACCTCCAATGTCCTATACATATATGCAAAATAATAATAATAATAACAATGTAAAAATATTTAAACAGTTCAAGGTGTGTTGTCCACCTCTAGGAGTGTCTCCTAGTTGAGTTGGATAGGGTGCCACACCCTGGCCCCAAAGTATCTCCTTGGCACTTCATCTGGAACTTACGCTCTGTTGCACACTCTTAGTGTTTTGCAATGGTGTGGTTGTGTAAGGATATAATCCTGACCTTGTTTCTCCATTGTTGACCCCGATAAGCCTTGGGTCAGCGAGAGTAGTCATATTTCATAGTGGGATCGGCCATATGGTTCTTTTTGTGCATCAGCTGTTCTTAGTGCGAAAATGGTCCTGAAGCTTTGGTGGGCCAGGATGCACTCCATTCTCTCTTCCTCCCATTTCATCTGTTCTCTCGTGCTCTGGTTGGGTGTATCTCACTCCCCAAGCTTCAGTTTCAATGCTGACCTCCAAGGCAAACTCCTCCCCTATAGTTGAGATTAGGGTTGTGTGCTCAGACCCATTCACTGGTTCCCCACTCCATGCACACATGCTGCATTCATATCCTGGTGCTTGGATAACTTCACTTAGCATAATTTCCTCCAGTTCTTCCCCTGTGCAGATGTGCTTCACGTGTTTATCACTACTTTCCAGTGATGCATAGTACTCCATTGTATGTATATACCACAGCTTTTTAATCAATTTGTCAGTTGATGGGAATTTGAACTGATTCCAACTCCTTGCGATGAACACTGGGACACACATATCTGGTGATGGATTGTTGCTTGCTTCTTCTGGGTATATGCCCAGCAAGGGAATTGCTGGGTCATATGTTATCTCAATTTCCATCTGTTTTAGAAATTTCCAAATTGATTTCCATAGTGACTGTACATACCTGCAGGTCCACCAACAGTGCATAGGTGTCCCTATCTCCCCACAGCCTTTCCAGCATTTGTTGCTTTCTGACTTTTTGAATTGGGCTATCCTTGAGGGTTTTAGGTGGTATCTCATTGTTTTGATTTGCATTTCTCTCATGGCTATTGATTGGGAACATATGTTTATTGGCCATTATGATTTCTGCCTCTGTGAAACATCTGTTCAGGTCCTTTTACCACCTCCCCGGTGGACAATTAGTTTTGCTCTTTTTGGAAGCTATCAGGATATTGCAGATTTTAGATTTTAGTAATAAGGAAGAGGGGAAGAGGGGGAAAGAAGGTAATGCTGACAAGCCCAGGGAAAAGGGAATAACAATTGATTCAAAACCAGTGGCAAGATCTGTGATAGAAGTTCAATAGGGATTGATCAAAACTAATGTAACAGAGAGAAAATACTGAAACCCAAATGGAGGTTGATCATGGTAGTAGGACAAGAGGAAAGTAAATGGAAATAGAGGAAGGAACTGGGGGATAATGGAAATTTGTAGAGGTTCAAATACAGGTATGTACATAGGGGCATATATTTATAAGTGATGATGGGGAAATAGATCAACCTGCATACTTATAGGGTTAGTAGTAGGACAGCAGATGGGCCTTGGACCTCAACTCAAGTACTTCCTGAGTGCAAGAACATTTTTTTTCTATTAAATTGACATTCCAAAATGCTCACCTTCTTGACACGATCACTGAAGACAAATGAGTGCATAAGCAAAGGTGGTGAAGAAAGTTGATGAGGCCCAGCTATCAAAAGATGCAGTCTCTGGGGTCTTAAAGGCTTGAAAGTAAACAAGCAGTCATCTAGCTCAGAAGCAACAAAGCCCACATGGGAGAATCACACCAGCATGTGGGACCAAAAGGTGTCAAAGAATTAGACATCAGGCTTCATGAACTCAAAATCATAACATTGTGTGCTCACTTTCCTGATATGATTGCTGAAGACAAATGTGTGCATAAGTTAATGTGGTGAAGAAAGCTGATGAGGTCTGGCTATCAAAAGACATAGCATCTGGGGTCTTAAAGACTTAAGTAAACAAGTGGCCATTCAGCTCAGAAGCAACAAAGCCCACATGGAAGAAGCACACCAGCTTGTGTGACCATGGGGTGTTCAAGGGATTCGGTGTCAGGCATCAAATAACTAAAATTATATCCTTATTAATGAGGGGGAGTACAGATTGGGGACCCAAAGCTCATCAATAGGTGAAATGACATCCTCTTGCAGGGAGGAGATGAGCCAGTTAATCTACAATTTAGTAACAATGAAATATGCAACTTTCCTCTAGTTCTCAAATGCTTCCTCCCACCCACTATCATGGTCCCAATTCTACCATATCAATCCAGCTAGAACAGGGAATGTACAGTGAATTCGGAAACATGGGGAATTTAGGAGAATTTAGGATAGACAATCCCTCAGGAGGAGTGGTGATACCAGGAGGGTGGCAGTATGGTGGAATAGAAAGGGGAAACCAATTTCAGGGATCTAGATGTAGCTTCCTCTCTGGGGCACGGAAAACAGGGAAGTAAGTGAAGGGACATATTGGACAGTGTACAGTATGGAAAAATAGCAACAATTTGTAAATTACCAAGGGTTCATGGGGGAGGGGGAGGAAGGGAAACATAGGGAGCTGATACCTGAGGCCTAAGTGGAGGAAGGATGTTATGAAGAGTGACAATGGCAATAAGTGTGCAAATGTGGTGTTCATACAATGGATGGATATATGGATCGTCATGGGAGTTGTATGAGTGTCCAATAAAATGATTCACTAAAAAAAAGGGAGAGAAGGAAGGAGGCACTTATACTAAGAACTCAAGTAGAAGATATTTGGAAATGAATATGGCAATATGTGTACAAATATGTTTGGTACAAATGATGTATTTAGTATTATAAGAGCTGTCAGAACCCCCAATAAAATAATTGGGCGGAAAAAAAGACAGGAAAGAAAGAAAAGATCAAAGTAATATCAGAAGTGATTCTGGGATTTGCTGGTAAGAGTAGAATAGCTAAGACAAATGGAAGAAATGGTGAAGCCAAAGAACAGAACAGAAAAAAGTTAAGGACAGCTTAGAAAGGAAAAATAAGTTACTTTGTAGTGAAAGGTGCCAAGACCTGCAATTAGCAAAACAAATGGGAAGAACAAACTTAGCATAACTTTCACTTAAAAAATTCAAGAAAAATGTCAAGACTTGAGTTGTTATATTGAAAGATTCTCTGGGCAAAATCTTTACTGATGAAAGAGACATAAAAAGGAGATGCAACGAATACGCAGAGCCACTGTATGCACGAGAACTACCTGACATTCTCCATTTCAGGAAGTAGCATGAAACACAGAAACTGAAGGAAGACATTCCACTACAAGCAAGCACTAGCCAAAAGCAAAGCTCCAAGCATAGATGACATACCCGTAGACATTTTTCAAAAGACTGATGAAGCAAAGCACTGGCAGCACTCACTTATATATGTCAGCAAATTTGGAAGACAGCTACTTGGCCAAATTACTGTATAAGATTCATATCTGTGCCCATTCAAAGGATAAGTGACCCAAGATTATGCTCACAGCATAGAACAATATCATTGATAACACATGTAAATACAACTTTTCTGAAGATCAACCAACAATAGTTGCAGAAGCACTTTGATAGGTTCAGACTAGACTCAAAAGAAGACCGGCATCAAGAGATACCATTGGTGATGTCAGATTGATCTTGTTGAAAGAAGAGAATACCAGAAAGATATTCATTTGTGTTTTAGTGACTATGAAGATGCTTTCAACTCTTTGGGTCATAGCAAACTATGGAGAAACTTGAGAAGAATAGGAATTCCAGAATAATAGTTTGTGCTCATACAGAACACACACATGGATCAAGGGGCCATTGTTCAAATGAAGCAAGTAGATATTTCTGAGTTTAAAATCAAGGGATCATGAGAGTTGTATCTTCTTTCTGTACTTGCTGATGAAGATGAAGAATTGCACCTTTCAGTATGAATTGCCATTTAAGTCAAAGAAACAAATAGACTGACAACTGAACCAATAGCTACATCATGATAAATGGAGCCGAGTTTGAAGGTATCAAGGATTTTGTTTTGCTTGTTTGCATAATCAATGTTCTTGGAAGCAGTAGACAGGAAATTAAACAATACATTTGCATCTGGTATATATGAGAAGCAAGATCATTTGAAAGTGTTGAAAAAAACTGGGATTTTACCTTGCAAACTAAGGATTGCCTCATATGCATGTGAAATTTGGGCAATGAATAAGAAAGGCCAAAGAGGAATGGATGTGTTTGAATTGGAGATGGTAATAAAGAACACTGAAAGTTCCATGGATTTTCAAAAGGACAAACAAATCTGTCTTGGAAGAAGGACAGTCAGATTCTCCTTAAAAGCAAGGAGCATGAGACTTCATCTTACAAGCTTTGGCCATATTGTCAGGAGAGACCAATCCCTGAAGAAAGACATTATTTCTGGTAGATTAATTAGGCAGCAAAAAAGAGCATGACTCTCTAGGAGATGTCTACTGTCCCAGTGGCTGCAACAAAGGGCTCAAACATAAATGCAATGGGGAGGATGTGCAAGACTGCAGTGTGTGCAGTCTTGCAGTCGGTTGTGCAGAGGGGGGCTATGAGTAAGAATCATTGTATGGCAACAACAACAGCAACAACAACACAGAAATAATACTTGTACATGTTCTTCACATTTCTCAAGTGGCATCCTATTTACTGCTTATTTTACTTAATAATGCATTATAATTTCCCGTGATCATTCTGCATTTTACTAAATAACATATGCATATTCACATTTATATCTGTTTGTATACAATGTGTATATATTATTTCTGATTACTTTTTTCTTTTGAAATATAGATGCTATTAGTTACTACAGTAGCTAAGGTACTGCTTTTTATTGGTCAGCATTATGATGTTTATACATGCTGCATGTAGAGAAATTGCAGAATTCTTGTTTATTAGACTTACAAAAAAATGAAAGATTTTCTAAATTGATAGCTTACATCCTAATTATACTCTTCTATATAATATTAGAAAGATTGTATAATTATTGTATCTTTGTTCTTATCACATAATTGAACCTGAAAATTGATATATTATTTTTAGATGTTGCAATCTTAGCTGAAATTATGACCTTCAATTTAAACTCAATTAATCCAAGAATTTATCTTAATCTTTAACCTCCTTTTTGTGATCAATTTGTAGAACTGTATTTCTGCCAAAATCTGAATGAATATGTGTAGATGTCAGGAAGTAATGGGAAAGCATTTGCATGTTAATTTGTAAATGCTTCCATGCCGGGAAAGATAAAATAGGCCTCGTTTTCATTGTGTTTTCAAATCTTACAATGTGATTTTCATACCAAAAGTACTCTATCAGCATCATTTATATGTCATTTTATGAAGCGAACCTCTTTAGTCTTAGCTCACTTGTTTAATTTTTGCAATGGAACTTGATTTATCTGCTTATAAATTTCCTTATTGATAGGGGTTTCATTTGAGTCAAAATAGTTTTTCTTAATGGAAGAGGAGCATTATTTCAATATAAATTTCAGCAATCCAGGAAAACCAAATCGAAAGTTCTTACTGTCGAGTCTATTCTGACTCATCGGGTCCTTATAGGATAAGGTAGCACTGTTTCTGTGAGTCTCTGAGACTGGAACTTTTTACAGGAGTAGTAGACCTCACCTCTCCACATAGGAGCGTGTCCGCTGACCTTGGGGTTAGCATTCTAAAGAATAACCCATGCAGACGCCTTGCAATTCAGTATGTGAAAGGTAAATAAATGCTTTGACTAAATCTTGGAGAGTTATAACACCTGAACATCTAGGACACACTCTCCTGAAGAAAAAAATGTTAGGGTTCAGCAGAATTCTACTTAGTCTCAGTTTACCTGCACATCTCTATTCCCTTAGAGGGAGCTCACTTCCTTTGGAAGGCCCATTTGGCTATTCACAGATTCTTAAATAGTTACCTTTAAAAAAAAAAACACTCCAACAACTGAATCTTCCTTACTATGCCTTTGAAATGTAAAGTCTGCTTTCTATACTTTCTTCTCTCAACTGAATCTTTTGCCAACCTGTGATCTGACTATTCCGTTTATTTCTTGTTTTAATCAAGCCTGGACTTATCCCAAAAATTTTGTATCTATCTTCTCTCTGTAGCACTACATTGATGTATTAGGAAAGAAGAAGAATCGGATATGAATTCCACTGTTGGGTTAATAAGAAATGTCCTCAACAGTCAGACTATTGAGTTTTACACTTAAATCACCTATTTATATTTTTCTATCATTTCAATTCCATTTTTTTGTAGAAGACATCACTACCCTCTGATGGGAGTGGGAGGCCCTGCCTTGCTGCTGCTGGATTTGAACCACCAAGCCAGTGGGCTACAGTCCTGCACTCAACCACTATGCCACCAGGGCTCAGTTCCAATTAAATTTTTAATGATTATAATTAATTTATGCTATCTGACCTACAATTTTCTTAGTGCCTTGTCCTGTCATTTCAAAGATCTTGTCCATTTCTAATGAGCTACCTATTTCATTTGTTTGGCATAACCAATAAAATCAAGCAATTTCCTCCATGGTAATTGTTGCCTATGCATTTTGATCAATTAATATCACAACTCTGGGCTGAGCCCATTTGAAGAGTAAATCAGTAGGAGCAACCATGCTCATTTCTAAACTAGAATATTTTTTGAGAGTGAAAGTGGTATGTGTGAGCTGTGTGAGCAATATATTAGAACCATAAAGGTGAAACATTGTACCAAATTTCATCTCAGCATAATCTTTAGTAAAACTTCATGCTAAATGCAGGCTTGAAATGATGCTAGCATACCACTGTATTGTACAACATTATAAATAAGTTAGTGTTGTACAATGGCTTTAGAGTCAGAAAGGCTTGGATTTAAATCCTGGTCACTGTACTTTGTAATTTGTGAAGTTTGAAACTCTGAAACACTGCCAAAAAAATCAGTACTTCAGCCTGGTAGAGTCAGCTAGCCTCTAACAACTGTGGGGTTTGTAAGTGAAAATGGATAGTCATAATATATGAAGATTATAGTAAAGTGTTAGAAGATAGGAGAAGTAGGAGAGAAGATAAAATAAAGAGTCAGGCACCTTTCAAAGTAGCATGCTCACCTCTGGGATGGCCATGATCTAGGCAGCCAGTCCACATAGAAAGAGGGAGAAAGGGAGAGAATATATTTATGTATTTGCAATAAAGACTTATAACTACTTAGGGGATATGCAAGACCTCCAGATTACAGGTAACCACATATGTAACAGGAAGGTGTTGAGTCATAGGCAACACAAGCAATGGGTGGGGAACAATCTAGCGGTATACATGCAATTGGAAGGGCAGGGATTTGGGGCACACATGGGACAAGATGGGCATATTTGAGATTCAGGATGGCAGTCTAATTTTGATCCTCCTTGAGCTGGGCTCTCCTTTAGGGAAACAATTAACCTCTTTATTAGCAGGTGTGAGTCCCACCTATCGTGGGATAAACTACCATATGTGATTGTTCTAGATGGCTGATTCCTCCAGGGAGAATAACTTTAGGCTGTTGTCTACCCACCATGCACTGCGAGTGTGACAACCTGGGGAGAAACTTTTCTGTATCTGACATCATCCTATGGCTATTTTGAAATTAAAGCTAACAGAGCATGTAGCCCAGCCCGCTCTTATATAACATTGTTTTTCACTCGAGCAGATCAAATATATTCCCCAAAGCCAAACGGAACATTATAGGCTCTGTAGTATAAGTAAAATTTATAAATGTAATCTTACAAAATAGAAATGAATATAGAACATCCAAATATACACTCCATTGCCATTGTCATGGGAGAAATGGGAAGCAGGAAACGCATTCACAGAAAACAGTCATTTTGGCAGAAGAGATACTTTAAAAGAAAATTTAGAATTTCCAAAAAAATAACTTGTGAAAAATCACCAAAACACAAACTTATAGGGAAAAATATCAAAGATGCAGATTTATTTATAGTTTTTGAACTGTAAAAATATTTAGAAACACTAAATAAGAGGATAAAATTAAAGCCTTTATTTTATTGTAAAGAAAAACTGTTTCTTTTTTAAAAAAAATCATTTCTTCTGATATTTCTTTCTTTTTTCCAATGAAAAAATTGGGGGCTCTTACCAATCCGGTCAGCTCCCCTCTGGTTCAGGCCAGGGGGGCAGGCACCGGTGGCATCAAGAAACTATTTCTTATGGACAGAAATATATCAGTGATACTGAATATGAAATTGAAAATTCCATCATCATGTGTCATTTTACTCTTGCAAATGGCTACTGATAAGAAAACTACAGGGGCATTTCTGCCCTGTCCTGTAGGGTCTTTGTGAATTAGAATCAACTAGATGGCAATAAGTGTGGTTTTATTATGAACACAATGGTTATGCGAGAACAATATCAATACAATATCATAATAAAATATGGCAATACTTTAAATTGATTTTCATCAGAATCATAATTTGTTCCTGCAATTTTGTTCTTGTTCACATAATTTCTTAGAGTGCATCATGTAGTAAACTTTTTAGTATACCACATGAGCAAATTGCTATTTAAACATCATTTTTTGTTGCTGTTTACCCTTTAGCCAATTCTCATAAACAGTGGCTCTCTAAGGTATTGTGGGATTTCACAATATTTCTGAGGATGTGGATTTTTACATACCTGATTGCCACATATCAGAACCCATTCTGTTCCAGTGAGCCCTAAGGAATCCCCCAAACCAAACAGAGTTGACTCACCGCG
This sequence comes from Nesogale talazaci, assembly GCA_004026705.1. Lineage (NCBI taxonomy): Eukaryota > Metazoa > Chordata > Mammalia > Afrosoricida > Tenrecidae > Nesogale > Nesogale talazaci. Next base: position 86,077 of record PVJH01003560.1, on the reverse strand, counting down.
ACCCTTGTGGCTCTCTGAGACTGTAATTGTTTACAGGTGCAACAGTCTGCCCACTCGCCCTGCTGGTTTTACACTGCGGACACTTGCAGAATGCAGCCAACTTGTAATCGCTCCTCCCCCAACAGGCCGTGGAGAACTGGTGAAGTCTAACTTTTCCACTTGACATTCACACCTTGTTCAGAATCAATAACTTAAGCCTTTAGGAACACCGAGTCATTTAAGTATAATTGTTTTCAGGTAAACGTTTAAGATGAGCTAGTTCCTCACTTCTGACATCCTTGATAAAAAATTGACGTGTAACTGAAAAATAACCTACTAAAGTAATTTTCTGATCACTTTTTCTAAGATTCTAGATCTTATACAGAATCCTAGCTTAATTTTTAAAAAAGGGTGGGCACATTTTTAATATGTTTACTGTTTTTTACTTGTGCAGTCCACTATTGAAACCTTTGATACTTTCACAAATGCCCACATTCCTTTCCAAGAGAGTGTTTGGCTTTAGGAAAGTGATTCATGTTGCTATGTTAAAAATATTTTCCTTAGCTGAAAATACTAATTATGCATTCAGTTACAAAAAAAGAAATCATTTCATATTGTTCCATATTCATAATAACCGCTATTGCTTTTCATCATATTCTCATTTATAGCTACAACAATTATATCAATGTCATTTTGGGGCTTCTTTTTTCATTTTGAGCAACATATATAACCATTTAAAATTTTCTATCATTTAAATTCCAGATTGCATTTGTTTATATGTGAGAGGGGTCAAAATTTTTATTTTCCTGTTTTAAATTTTATATACTTTATATCTGTACACCAGAATTGCAAGACTGCATTTCATAGAGATTGAGCAAAAAAATGTTTTCAATGTTCTAAAAGTTAACTTTTATAATTAGAGGTACAATCCTGAAGGTTGCTGGTACTTGTAAAGCAACCCACGTATAAATCCAAAATTATTTCTTACAAATGAAAAGGTAATAGTGGAAAACATCTTAAAAATGATAGTAAGGAATACTAAAATAGCATTTCTTTTTAAAAGAGTCATTTTAGATTTGAACTACGAGCTACTCTAACACCTTTTTAAATAAAACTTTCTAATTATATATTATTTCCATTTAATTTTATTTACTCTTAAATGGTTAACGTCACATTAACAAAAGCACTCTTCTATTAGTCATATATTCCCCTGGCAATCTTGAAGATATGTTACAGACATTCTATAAGGGACAGCACTAAGAACAGAAGGTTGAACAGATGGCCATTTCCAATTTTGCTTTTGCAGAAAATAACAGGGTTTTCAATGTTGCTAAAATCTCAGGTTTACTTAAGAAGATTCCTCCCATGACAGTTCAAAAAGCAAAGGAAGGATGGAAGAAAGGAAGGAAGGAAGGAAGGAAGACAGACAGAAAACCTACAACAGACATATTGACTACTACTCAAGCTATTCTGAATTTTGTTTTGGAAAATTTTATTATGCACTTTAATCAAAAGAAAAATTAAATAAAACTTAGCATTAAGGTCTGGAAATCTGTATTCTAATTAGAAAAACCTTTTTAATCACATTCACTTTTATTTTGGAAAAATAAAAACATTGGTAAACAAGATGAAAAAGATGAAATTGGCAACTGTGATGTATGTTTTAGTAAATTTTCATGTAATGATTTATAGATAAACATTAACATTTTCACAATATATAACTTCTCCTTTGTTACCAGGAAGTTCTTAATAAATGGTAGTTTAAATAATGAGTTTTTATAGGACAGCAGGGTAAAGAGTAGTATATAGCTTACCTTCTGTATCTCAAAAACTAGAACTGGTGAAAACTGGTGTCAATTTCAGAATCAACAAGTCAAATAGACCCCAAAACTATTTCAGCAGGTGAGTGAGCAGAAAGTGTTTTGGAAAGGGTCATCAGAATGTGGGATATGCCAAACGTTGACATGGGACAATGGAAAGCTTTCAAACTTTGGATCAAACACATCAATCCCAATACACTAGGCCATCATTGCTGTTACGTGCCATTGAGTCCGCTCCAATTGACCTCATTCCTGTGCACAACAGAACGAAACACTGCACAGCCCTATGCCATCTTTGCAATAGTTTCTATGCCAGAGTCTACTGATACAGCCTAATTGGAAGCATTAACCAGATGAAATAAACTGGCATTGGCCCTTTTCAGTTGGACTATCATATTGTTTATTGTACAGGGAACAGTAAATTCAAGATGAACGGCATCACGTTGGGGATAGCTTAATCAGTGTTCCCTATTTTATCTCTGAGTTCTCATGCTCATTGTAAAGGCTACACAGAACTTACAGAAACAATGGTTTCTTGAGAAATGGTTTATTAAGATATTAAAACTTTTCAATGCAATTGAGAAGTGCTCAGAATTGATTTGTACATCAGAACTTGTTACAAAGTTCTTCAGAGTCTGCTAATCAATGCCCACAGAGGCTGTGACTCAATTTTATGCCTTGATCAGAGTCATTCAGCTCAAACCCCATGCTTCAGCATATTTGGCTCCCAGCATTAAGTGTCCAGATACACGCCACTCCAGAAGCCATCCTCTTGCACAAAAACACTCAGCTCTGTTGTTCCATAGGTAGGAAATCCCACCACACTGTTACAGGCTCTGGTTCCTGGTTCTGCTCCACCTCTGATATTATAACTGTCTCCTGAATCCAGAAAGTTCACTGTGCAGGATCTCATGCCCAAATAAGTACTGCGCTCTAGGCTCTTACTAGTAATGAGAATCTTCCCCTTGCTCCTCACACAGCTTTATGTATATTTTAAAAGTCATTTTATTGGGGGAAATCTTACAACTCTTATAACAATTTTTTATCAATTGTATCAAGCATATTAATACATATGCTGCAATAATTATTTTCTAAATATTTACTTTCTATTTGAGTCCTTGTTATCAGCTCCACTTTCACTCTTTCTTACCCCTCCCACCCTCCTGACACCTTGATAAAGTATAAGTTGTTTTTATTTTCATATCATATACTGACTGCTATCTCCTTTACCTGTTGTTCACCCCCTGGGGTTGTGCTGGTGGTGGCTAGTTGCCCCTTCCTCTCCTCCTCTTCCCACCTTAGCCCTACTCTTCTGGTATCACTACTTCCATTTCTGTTTCTGAAGGGTTTATCTGGCCTGAATTCCATGTATTAGTATGCTATGAGCTCTTATATGTACCTGTCCTTTCTAGCCTGCAGTGAAAGACAGGACTGAGGTCATGATAGTGGGGGTTAGAAAAGCCTAAAGGACCAGAGGAGCATGGTGTGTTTCATAAATCATATACTGTGCCCTGGTTGACTCATGCTTTCCTTGTGACCCTTTTATGCAGGGGTATCCCATTGTGTACAGATAGATATTGGGTTTCGGCTCTAGCCCCCCTCATTCTCAAAAATATGCTGTTTGTTGCTTATTCGGTGCCTGTTTCCTCAAGCTGCAGACACTTCATGATTGCATAGGCTGGTGTGCTTCTCCATGTGGCTTGTTGCTTCTCTGCTACATGGACACTTAATTGGCTTCAAGCCTTTAAGACCCCAGATGTTATATCTTTTTATAGCTGAGCACCATCAGCTTTCTTCACCACATTTGCTTGTGCATTAGAGACCTTATTTTATACACAACAGGATTTCATTCCTAACCGGAGAGTCATGTTCTCAGTTACTCACAGGTTAAACTTATCAGTATCCTTTCCCCACCTTTTACCAAGCCCATAGTAAGGCTCTTTGGTGGGAGTTAGAGACTTTGCCAGAAAAGCCTCATAAAATAATTCACTGGCCCTGCAACATTCGTCAGCAAAAATAATATTTTAAGGTATATGATGAAATAATATACTGGTTAATATTGATATGCTTATAAAGAATGCATCAGTTATTCAAATTGCAGCACCAATTACTAAGGCTAATAAGATATCTAAGACTTTAGTACTCTGAAGTTGACCCCATATGCAGTCAGAATGCATTGGATGTGAAAACTGCAAACAGTGAAGACGGATCAGTAGTTGGAACATTTTGCCTTAGTGATAGAAATGAAACCAGAATATGAATATTATCAACTAAATGGCCATGAGAGAGAATAAATTCCTCATTGTAAAACCCCTTTCAACAACATAGTAACTACACATATAGACATTGGCCAATGAGTTATAGAAATTTCAAATTAAATACAGTTGTGGGGAAATGCTGTGGAGAAGCTCAATATTAACAGCCAAAACAAAGTTAAGGGCCAAGTGTGGACCATACCATCAATTGAGCTTATGTTACTTCAGGTTGAAATTGAACAAAATTAATACAATTCAAGACAGCCAAGAATTTCATTTAAGTTCAATATACAATTGATGTTTGTGGAAGCAGTAGTCAGAAAATCAAATGATATATTACATTGAGGCAATCTCTTGGGAACATTCCTTTTAAAAGCCTTCCTTTTGAAGGGTATGGAGTATCTGAGTCAAGCCACAACATTTTCAATCTCCTCATATACATACAAAAAAAAGAGACAGGGTCTTTTATGCTTTAAGCCTGATAGCAGGGTATCAGTCCTGGAAAAGTAGAGTGCTGGCTGAAAAGAATAAAACTCTAAATCAGTAGCTGCTACAGTGCGTGTGGGAATTACTTAATCTTTTGTCAATGTGAGCCAAGGGGTGGAATCTAGCATGTCAATCAGATCATAGACATTGAGACTTCTATTTGGGCATGGCCTTCTCCTGAGCATTCTGGGAACTTCTGTCTTACTTCCTGGGACACACTCTGAGACACACTTCTGTCTTACTTCCTGGGACACACTCTGAGAGACATTCCTGTAGGCACACTCTGGGACACACTCTGAGAGACATTCCTTGTAGGCAAGACACATTGAGCCATGCAGACAGAGCCACTGGATCCATAAGACTTTCTAGTCACTGTCCAGTGATCTTCCTGCATTCAGCAACATTGTGTGTGTTGCATGAGTCTGAAGATAGCTTTATAGACTGGTGGTGTGCATATGGACTAATATTAGAATTATGGATGATCTGAGCTGGTCTTGGGTGTTTTCTTAATATACAATGACTCTTTGACATAACACTGTCATATATATATGTCATATATATATATGGATTTGTTTTTCTAGTCTACCTGGACTAACATAGTGGGCATATATTTAAGGAAAAGCTGTGCAGTGGCATAATAAATAAAGTTTTGTTCTTTTCTATATGGGTTATGAATCAGAAACAAGTAAATGGTAAATGGTATCACATAATAGTAATAGCAAATAGTTTAGTAAGAGCTGTAAGAAAAACAACAGAATAGCAAAATCAGGTAGGTAAGATTTATGTGCCATGAACAAGGGGAATTAGAAGAAAGGAAATGTTGTTAGGTTCTATATTTGCACAATAAACATTTGGATAAACAGGTTTATATAGACAAGTTGATTTAGAGACCTTATCCTCTTTCTCCTTAACTTTTAAAATGTATTGGTTTACATTTTTATAAATCTGCTAAAGCCATATTAAATTCTCAAGAAAGTTGTAATTATTTCTACTGTGCTGGTTGCTGTCAGCTCTCAACTCCATAGGTATTCTATACATTTCTACTTAAAATTCAATAAGGTAATTTAAAAATACATTTCCCAGATTTCATGTCCCATATTTTCCGAGTGTAAAATACAGGTGATTGAATAAGGGTAAGAAGGCTAGAGAAGTCATGATTGTTTTGTTTGGTTATGTATGTTTTTCCTAAGGGGGGGGGGGAGCTATAGGAGTGACAAAGATCAGTGGGCAGCAAGTTAAACCAGGCTATATTGTCACTGTTCCAGTAACTTTTGCCTTTTACTCCTTTAGGTTTTCTCTTATTCTAGAGAATGTATTTTATTCATTCATTTAATTAAATTTCCACTCTTCAAAATGATTTTGGGGTTTTCTTTTAACACATTATTTTGTAGTCATCATATGCAATATTTGTAACTGCTACTAATAGTAGATCTGAAATCTTACAACCACAGGTAAAATCTGACATTTGATTGAATGCTTAACAACCTTATTTAAAGACATAAATTGCTGTCCTTTATTGCCAGCTATTTTATAAAATACTATTACTGTAAATTGACAATGTGTGTGGGGATTTACATACAATAAATTTATGATTAATAATGTATATGGAAATTTTGGTTAGTGTGAAAGGAATATAATTCTATAATAATTGACTTTAAGAAAAGAATTTCCGCATTAAATCAAATAATCTTCACAATCATGAAGTTAGTCAAGATTATTTACAGATGAAATAAACAAATTAAACAATGGTATAATTTTAATAAATTTTAGAAATCTTAAGTGGTATTCTTCAACCAAACAAATAGGTATTTAGAACAAGCATTCAGCATAATTTCAAAACACTAAATAATTTTATTTTCGGAGACATAAAATAATCATCTCAAAAAACTGAAGAATAAAAGTATTATTTATTTAAACTGATATTGAAAAAAATGATATCTATAAATATGTATAGATGCATGGGCACAATTATTTATATACATGGACATATAAGCATATCAATACATGAACACATTTATAATTTACATACATATATTTTATGTTCTCTATGTCAATAATTTAAAAAATTAGAAGCTGATTTTGTACAAAATTAGTAATTCATGAAATGAATATTAGGTAAATGCAATGGGAAATAAATTAATAAATAATAGGGTACACAAATATACCCAATAATTTTGGAGAATTCTAATATAAGACCCATTTATGAATTTCTTAACCCAAAACAATGACAAAAACCCATTGCCATCAAGTTGATTCCCACTTACAGTAACCCTATACTCCAAGATAGAACTACCACTGTGGGTTTCTGAGAGTATAACTTTTTTACTCAAGGAGAAACCTTCATCCTTCATTTGTGGAACAGCTGATTGTTTTCAACAGCTACATTGAGCAGCTCAGTTAGGTAAATTCTAAATTTATGAGAGAAGTATAGTATTTCAAAAATTATTTTTCCTTCATGTTTTCTTTGGATGGATTTTATTTATTGGTTTCTGATAAATTCCTTCTGGTGCCTTTTGGTTCTATTTCTCCCCTCCCTACAATGGTAGAAACCCCCAGAAGTGGGTGGGGCCTTACTTGGCTAGTCCAAAGCCTTCAGAGCACTCCTGGATGGTCCACAGTAGCATGTGACGGAGCTTCTTAAAGCTCTCCTAGACAGGCAGGTTCTGTGGACCTGTCATCTCCATGGAAACTTCTGAATGTCATTCATGTCTTCAAGGGCAGCAAAACCTTGTAAGGGCACCTTGGATTTCCATCACATAGTAACAGACACTATGTGAACAATAAAGTTACTTAATGGCATATACCACAATTATTTTTTAATATCATGGCATGAGAATATTTAAAATGAAAGATTCGAGGTAAAGATTTTTCAAACTTACCTGACTATTGGTAGACTTTATTCATAGAATCACTCTATGAATGAGTATTTTGTTTAAAAGGAGTGAGGTATTTAGGACAAAATAAGTGAAATCATTTGAATAATGTATTATTTATCATTTGGCTTATATACCATACACAACTCTCTTCTAGGGGGCCTATATTCAAGACAAATGAAAAAAGGGGATGATGTAATTAAATTTGAGGCAATGAAATTGGGAAAACTCACTGGATCAGTATAGGCATTGACAACAGCCCTTCGTAGATGTGTTGAAGTCCTGAATGTGGGCTATGAGTAAAGCAAATAACTCTGATATTTTTAATTTGAATACCCTTCAGACATCATTTCATGAAATGAGAAAAATTAAGGAAGGCACTGGTTGTCCAAAGAGACATAAAATATTTGATACAGAAATTATAATTATTTTGGAAATTATAGAGATTTGCTTTATCGGTAAGAATATCCATGTTGCGGAGAGGGACAACGGAGGTCTCTTTCTAACTCTCCCAAATCGCTCCTAATGCTCTTGTGAATTACTGATTTCTCTAGAGGCAATGAGAGCCAGCAAAGAAGTGGATATGGGTCTGTGGGTAGAGATAGGAAGGTTGAAGTTCTAAATACATCCTTATAGGTAGTTAGAGTCAGAACGAGAAAACGCCACCTGGATGATTGATGGATGATACAGTAGGACTATGGGAAAATGAACTATCTTCAGTTTGTAAATTAATTTTGATGTCAGTTTTGATAACACAATAGTCTTCTATTGTTTAGTGCTTTTGAGTTTATTTTGTATTATATTGATTGCCTGGGACAGAGTAGATATGCCCCAAAGGTTTTTCAATTTGCTATAATATTTACTGAAACATATTGCCAGGTCTCTTTCCTGCAGAGTTGAGTGAGTTCCATTAGGAAGGTTGGGGACATCTATCCTACAAAGTACTCTTCAATCTTGCAAAAAACATGGAATGATAATGAATACAAGAGGAAAGCTGAGTCAGTGAGCATGGAAGCACCTCAGTGCTGGCAGGAATCTCCATACAGCTTCAGGACAAAAGGCTGCCTCAGGGTATGTCCATGTGGCTTCTTTTCAGGGATGCCTTACAGTAAGTGAGCCTGGCCAGTTGAGGCAGAGAACTAGCTAAGGCAGCTGAAACTGATCTGTTCACCAGAGAACAAAAGCTCAGAAAGGAAGGTCTCACTGAGCTGTTTATATCTCTGCCCTTCAATTAATCCCACATGTGTTCATTGGCCAGGTAGGCACAATAAGCCTTAACTATTACAATGCACCCCTTGCCAACTGGCACCTGTACCTAATTCTTAAGCTATACATATAATTTTCAAGCAAATGATAATAATACTATATCCATACCTAATAGAATAAAACTAAAATACATATAATTAAAAAATGTACCATTCTCACTAAAACATAGCATTCTATTAGTGAACAAAACATGCCAAACAATTGCAGTTAAGTAACTCCTATACCTTAATGATATAATCCTATGAATACATATCCCTCCTATGAAAGTTTGTAAGCCAATCACTTCATACCTTTACACCACCCCAACTTTTATTTTATTTACTTATTTATTTATTTTTTGTTTTTGGGGGCATCACTGCCCTCAGGTGGTGGGAGTAGGAGGCCCAGCCTTTGCTCCGTGGAGCTGGAATTGAACCTCCATCCCAGTGGGCCGCAGTCCCGCGCACAACCACTACACCACCAGGGCTCAGCGACTCCCCTTTCCCCCCAACTTTTAGTATCCAATTTCTATACTGCCAACTCTCAGTGCTCTGACGACACAATCATATTTTTCAACGTGAAGAAATCTTCATTCACAAGTTGGAACCTTGTGAGGCTGCATTCATGAGCAAATTCAAATTAGAATAGTCCATTCATCAAGTCTGCAGCAGTATGCACCATTCACAGGCTCAAATTAGTTCTTTTCAACTTGCCTCGTTCTGGTCAACTCAATGTAGGCTTCCTCATATAGCCTCCCCATGCATTTAGGCTCATCACAAATACTCCACAAGGCTAGCCGCTCATGCTAGGTCATGAACTTTAGACCAGTCAACTCGCTCTCCTTTTCTCCCCTTTTTTCCTGTAAACCAAATCCACCAGTGTCAGTGGCCAGACTCAACTCTTCCAATTGCTGCATCTCTTCCAATTCCACTCAACTAGTGGATCCAGTTGGTCAGCTACCAAGCATTTCAGCCTGCCCACAGGATCACTTTAATGTTCAGTCCTACCAAAGAGTATTCTTCATCATTCCAGATGTTTTCCAGTTTCAGACAAAGATTACTAGAGTTCTAACTTCAATCCAGAGTTCTTTTTTTATTTTATTTTTTCAATCTTTGAATAGGCCCTAAACATATCTCTTCACCTTCTAATGTCTTGAGTATTCCAAAGCACTAGGTGGAGCTAATCCCTTTGAAGTCTTCATTCAGGTATGTCCTAAACCCATCTACAGTTTAAATTAATGGCTTTAGGCAAGTGAACTTACAGACTCTCTATTTTCATACTTCCCAGTATATAATTTATCAGTAATTCTATCACTAATAAGCAGTAGAATCAGATAATAAATTTAGTTCTTAAAATAGTCAAGCTCAATCCTTATTTAACTTGTCTAAATTTAACTAAACTGCTTTATTTATACAGAAAGATGGAATTAGGTGACTGATAGAATTAAACTAGATCCAGGCTTTCTTTCAGGCATTTTTACTTTCTGTCACCCACTTTCCTTAAGCAACATGGTTTCTGAAAAATTCAAATGGAGATTTCTATCCCTGAGCTCAAAGTATACATTAACAATATTCACTTTTGCCATTGGACACAGGAATAACCAAAAACTACATCCAAACATAAAAATCAAAACTTTAACTTTCCATATCTGACTTTTGGCCAGCTAAAGAAGAAACACTACCATGAGACAGAAGTCAAATAACCAACCACTCTCTATCGTTGTGATTTGTTTATTCAGAACCCCAATGCTGGTACTATAATGTGTTATTCTAGGTAGACTAGAGAAACAAAATTCAAACACTCATACTTCATAAAATAGAGTTTTATTCAGAGGGTAATTGTGTATTAAGCATCCCAACCGAGTCCATTCCAAACCCATAAGTCTGACACTGGCCCATATATCTGACATTGATCTACAAAGTCCTCTTCAATCTCACAAGGATGCCCATGGAGGAGGAAAGCTGAATCAGTGAGCATGTAAGCATCTCAGTGCTGGCAGGCTTCTCCACCACCCAGGGCTGCATCAGGTTAGTTTGTTGCTGCTGCTTTTGACAGTTCTCTGCCGTCAAGCTGTGCTACACTACCTGTGCGTTAAGCCAATCCATGGATCCTTTAGCTAAAGCTTGAGGCTCCTTTGAGACCTGCTTGACCATGCTGCCAGTATATGTTTATAAGCTTAGGGATGGTGAATCCTATTGCTTTGTATTGCTTGATTTAGATATCCCATCCAAGCCTGCTTCCCTAGGTTCCCTTGCTACCGACTGTTGCTGATTCACCTTGCTGTCTGCTGCCTACAGGCAAAATCTGCCTAATTTGCTTGAGGGAAGACTCCCCTGCCATCTGCCTTGACCTTGGACCAAAGCCCACTCTGAGTTGAAAGACTTCCAGTATATTGCCTGTTCCACAAAAGTGTGTGGAACTGAGCCTTCCGTACTGCTGTGTGGATTAATTAACTGCTATATTCCTTCTCTCTGTATAAACCTATCTATCATCTATCTATCTATCTATCTATCTATCTATCTATCTATCTATCTATCTATCATCTATCTATCTATCTATCTAATCTCTCTCTCTATCATCATTTATCATCCTGGGTTCTCTAGAGAACCCTACACTCATATCACATAGATATGAGTCAGGTCTTGATTGCCATGGGAAGCCCCCTGCATTCTCCTCTCCAATCACAATGAATATACACCAATAATAATTGCATCCCTGTTCTAGAAACCCCATATTGCTATGGTTTAGTTTTTCTGCCTATTATGCATATGTGATAGTTTTCTTTGACTTCCAGTGTCCTTCCTAAAGGTCTGTATACCACCAAAGCCTTTGACATAATTATGACCCCCATGACAATGGTCTTTCATCTGGATAATGTATCTATATCTCTCTTGCTGTGTCCTGTTTAAGATTCAAATAAATGTTCTCTTAAAATGTATGCAGAAATGTGTTCTATTCATACAATTGAATGCCAGCAATAGATAAAATCCCCACAAAATCACACTTATTAAAATGCAGTCATTTGCACAAACATAATCTAGAGATGAAGAACATGATATAGACACAAGTGTAAAGTAAGGTAATATTTAATTATAGCTTAATTATAATCAAAGCTATATTATTTTTTCAGAAATGCATACATGCACTCAAACATATGAAGCTCCAGCATTTTAATAGTTAGAACTTGGCTATTAACTGATAGATCAGCTGTTCTAAGTCACTAACTGCTGTTTGAGACATAAGACTTAATGCTCTGCTACTATAAAGATTATGAATATCCTTAGATCAACAGTTCTCAACCTGTGGGTTGCAGCCCCTTTGGAGATTTAACGACCCTTTCACAGGGGTAATCTGATTCATAACAGTAGCAAAATTACAGTTAAGTAGCAACAAAAATTGTTTTATTGCTGAAGGGTCACCACAACATGAGGAACTGTATTAAAGGAATGTGGCACTAGAAAGGTTGAGAACCACTGCCCTGGACTCATTATAAGGACAATGGGAGAAAGACACCTGGACAGCTCATAACAATGGTAAAAGAAAATGATATCTTAAAATTATTATAAGTGCATATGAACTAATCATAAATTCAGAATAGAAGTTGAACTGGTGTGACACTGAGAAGCAAGTCATGAAGGAGATTGCTATTTATATAAATGTTCATGAGTTTTTTCCATATATCTGGTGACTAAATAGCTTTACTTTTTTACAGAAAGTAGCTATATCTATCTATATGTTCTTATTAGATGCCACTGAATCATTGCCAACTCACAGCAGCCCTACAAACAACTCAACAAAATGTTACCCAGTGTGGCAGTCATGTGCCTATGTTGATTTTATGATTGAAATGTATGGGTGGAGTCTAGCCTGTTAATCTGGAGATAGCCATTGAGTAGTCTATGAGGCCTCTATGTGGGCATGGCTTTCTCCTGAGACTTCTGGGAAATCTCGCAATATTTCCCTCGGGAAGATAGAAGCTATCTTCCAGTTGTTGGGAGTTAAGAGACAATTACTCATGGATAAGACAAGATGGCAGCATCCAAGAAGCTGGAGGAGCCGGTGGAGAGACCACATGGCTTTGCGCTGATGGAACCAGACCTCTGAAGCTGGGGCGGTCACATGGAGACCTCTGCCAGCGATGAGTTGCTTCTGCTGTTGATGGACCCTGAGGCCTGGAAGTGAGGAGCCATGTAGAGACTCCTTCCACAACCGGGATTCTGCACCCACTGACCTGTGACTTCGTGAGTCAGAAGGAGACTTTATAGACTGATTTCAGGCATATGGGTTACTATCGGACTTAGGACTTTGAACTGGGCTGGGCTGGAATGTTTTCTCAATGTCCTGTTCCTCTTGTATATAAACTTTTTCCTTATATCAATATGCGTGTCTATGAAATTTGTTCCTCTAGTCTATTCGGACTGACAAACCCAGTTCTCCTAAAAAGCCTGAGCCCATTGTGGCAACCACTGTGTGAATCCATATTCTTGAAGGTCTCGCTCTTCACCAAGTCATGCCTTTATTGAGGCTCTGGTCCCTTTTGACAATTAGAGATGAAGTTTTACCTTTCCAGGAGCATTCTGGCCTGACTTCTTTCAAGAAAGGCTTGGTATATTCTGCATTCTTTTCCAGCACCACAATTCAAATACATCAGTTGTTCTTTGGCCTACCTTTATTTTTCATTAGTTCTCTCATAGAATCCTTCAATATTGAAACTCCCAGTTGAAACATTTCTTGCTGTTTCAGCTTGAGATATGCTAATATAGTCTATTCTTTTGAATTTTTAACTAATTCTTTGCATATTTCATAATAGTTCTTTATTTTATTATGTTGCCTTTTGAAGTTTTCTGTTAGCATAACTTACTTCATCATTTCTACTATTTGTTTTAGCTATTCTATATTAAAAATACATTTAAGTCTCTTCTAACAGACACTTTTTTCTTTTAATTTTGTACTAACTTTTAAAATGATTTTTTGACTTATTTCTTGTATGCTATGCTTGATGCCATCCCAAAATTTTTCTTTTCTTTGGGCATCAGTGTTCAGTGTGTCAAATCTGTTGTTAGGATTGTTTGTTGTTTATTTATCTTCATCATTTTTTGCTTCATTTTGTACATGCCTATAAATAATTATTGGTCTGTTCCAAAGTCAGCTCAAGACCTTAATTTCGTCAGATGATTTTGAAAGTCTCTATGTCTTCTCCCTACAAATATAGTCAATTTAGTTTCTTTGTTTCCTAATTGAAGAAGTCTATATTTATAAACACTGTTTGCTGTTGAAAAGGGTATTTGTTATTTTCATTTACATTCATTTATTTAAGATCATTGTGGTGGAGGCTTTTATAGCTCTTATAACAATCTAGGGCTGAGTCCCGGTGGCGTAGAGGTTGTGTGCAAGACTGCGGCCCACTGAGATGGAGGTTCAATTCTAGCAGCAGCTCTACAGGACCAAAGGCTGGGCCTCCAACTCCCACCACCAGAGGGCAGTGATGCCCCTCCAAAGAAAACACAAAATAATCCAATCATCAATTATGTCAAGCATATTTTTACATAGTTGCTATCATTATTTTCTAAATATTTACATTCTATTTGAGCACTTGATATCAGCACCTCTTTTTAGTATTCACTCCCCCCAACTCCTGACCCCTTGATAAATTATAAATTATTTTTAATTCATACTTACACCAAATGCAGTCTCCCTTCCTCTATGGTTTCTGTCCCCCTCCTCTTCCCACCTTACTCCTACCTTCATGGTATAGCTATTCCCATTTCTGTTCCTGAGGGATTTATCTGACTTGGATTCCATGTATCCTGAGCTCTTAATCTGTATCTGTGCACATATTCCAACCTAGCCTGAAGTGAAAGGCAGGATTGGGTTCATGATAGTGGGGTGACGAAAGGAATGTTGGGCATTTCCATAGTGTGATGTCACCCTGGTTGACTCATCCCTTCCTTGCAACCCTTCTGTGATGGGATGTCCTATTTGCCTACCTCTATAGGACAGGCATGGGACACAAGTGCAAGGAGAAAGCAGTGGGCCATGGTTCAGAGGAACTTAGGGGGAGCATGAATTGGGGAAGCAAGTAGTGAACAAACAACACCATAGACAGGGGAGTAACTAGGAATTAAGATAATAATCAGTAGGACATAGAGATCCCTGGGGTGTTGGAGCAACAACAATCTATCTGAGAGAAATTAGTTAGAGGCAGCAGAAGGGAGAGTGTGTTGGAGGAAAAGGAGGAAGGTAAAAGGAAACAGGAAATAACTAGGAAGCAAAGCTGTGGATTGAGATATAAACATAGGTGTGCACTTATGTAACTATATCAATTCATAAAAATAGAGGTATTGGCAAAAGTACATCTACTTATATGACAGTACACTGAGGAAGTAGGTGAACATTGCGCCTCTGTTCAAGCCTTCCCTCGATGTATGAACAGTTTTCTCTACCAACCTGACATTCTGTGATGCTCACCCTCCCAGCACCATCTCTGAAGACAAAAATGGGTATCCAAGGAAATGTGGTGAAGAAACCTGATAGCACCTGGGTCTCATAAGATATGGCACCTGGCATCTTACAGGCTTGAAATTAAATAAGTGATCATCTAGTGGAGAAGCAACAGCCCGCTAGGAAGGAGCACACAAGCCTGTGCAATCAAGAGTTGTTAGCAGGATCAGGTAAGATGCATCAGAAGATCCCAAGCAAAAATAAAAACACATAGTGTTGAGAATGAGGGGAGTCAGAGTAGATATCCCCAATGCATTTGTAGATGACTTTTAAAATGGTGAAATTCTTAGTTATTATTTCTGAACAATACAGAAGACTTCCTCTACAGAAGACTGTAAATTTTGGAAGCCTATTATTTCTGGTGTTTTTAAAGCTTTGAGTCTTTCCTGAGGAATCCTGTGCTTTCCAATTTATTACTAGTTGAAACAACTGTTTTGGCATTCTCAGAAGTCTCAACACAGGTTTGTTTTACATGATCCTTGAGTTTTGGAAATGAATGAAGTCTAAAGCAACAACAGGACTGCAGGATGGATGTGGTATGGTTTTCCAATGAAAGTTTCAAAGGGCAACCCCAGGTTTCACCTGCTACCCCAGGTGAAAAAACAAATGTATTAAAACATGTACTTAAAAAAGGATATTCCCTGTGCAACTTTCCTGTTTCTTTTCCATTCACTAATGTATTTTTAACGTTTGCTTAACACATCATCCTAATAAACTCTCATGGTCATCTTTTATCTCTTAAGGAAATCTATCAAGTTAATTTTTTTGTAGTTCCCAGAAGAGACCATAACCTGAGCAGATCTCTTCATCTTAATTTAAGTGGCCCCGCAGATCCTAGCTATTTTGATGAGATTTTGTTACCTGAATCATTTTAACAAGTCCAACACTTTTGCTGGGATGTGCAACAACTAGGAATTGATTTTTTTATCCATGTCATTGTAACTTCTATCACCGATTGGACACTGCCATATAAATAGGATGCATTAATCGAGGAATTAGGTCAGTCATGTCAGTCCACAGGGACATAAGAGAGCCATCCATGTCAGAAGCAGGAAGAGACCCTTGACGATCAAGAAAACAGAGCACACATGTCTTCCCTGTCTGAAGTGACAGCGGCAGCAGGTGCAGCCCAGGCAGGGGTTTCATGACCATGAGACAGAGCTGAGGAGGCAAACTGAGGTCATTAGGCAGAGCAACCGACCAACACATAGGCCCCGGAGCAGACGACAGCAGCAGCACAGAGATCAGGAAGCAGAGGTGCAGGCATCCCAGCCTTCAGAACAAGCGGCAAGCTGCATGAGAGGTCAAGGACTAGAAAGACATGTGCCTTACACCATGACTTGAAAGAGGCACGGTGGACAAAAAAAACACACCCCCAAAGCCAGAAAAGCCCCAACGGTATCCTTAACATCTTGTAAGTTGCAGTCGCCAGCTCCCTTAATAAGTTCTATAATCTTGAGTATAGTCTGTGAGTTCTATGTGGTCATTGCAAAAAACTATTGATGTCAGCAGAGAAAAAGATAATGCTGTGAGAAGAACAATTGGTGTCAGAATTAATAAAGATAAATGAAAAATAGAAGTGTGACTGACTTGCTTGTGGCAGTCAACCTTGAGTTGGTGGGAGAGTGATTCTTCACATTTGTGTTGTCAGAGGAGTCTGACATGGCCCTGACTGCTTTTTCTCATATGTCCAGTTATAATCCATTATGTAAAATGGCCTTCATTAACTTTAATCATGCTGCCTGTTTATAACAAAGAATAGAATCTAGAGTCTCAATGGCTTGTCTTAAAACACGTATCCATTTACATGAAAAATCAGTTAAGACCACATGGAACAAGTACACCAGCCTTTGTAACACAAGAATTATAAGTAATAAAAATTCAAATCCTGAGAAGGAAACAGCATTGGAGCTTGAAAGCGAAACATGCATTTTGTAAAAGGCTGCACCTGGCAGTGGAAGCTGAAAGTCCGTGTGCAGGATTCCCACTTGGATCAAGTCTCTGGTGGACCCCTCTCACTATAGTCTATGTCTGTGAATAGGATTCCTGGTAGAGAACTTATATGGCAGATATGGTTAGGTTAAAATGTAACACTTTAATATTTGATCTCTCTTTTGACACATTTTAAATTTGTTCTACTTATTAATAATTCCTGCTTTCTTTTCAATTGATATTTCCCTCTGATTTATTTTTTTCATATTTGGTTGTTGTTTCGATTTTGTTTTGTATATTTTTCTGCTTTTGAAATCCAGCATGGGTAAATCTATAGAGATGGTAAGTGGATTAATAATTATCTAGGTGAATTTTAAGGGAGGTTGGTTCCTAAATTATATTAATTTATATATCATAGCATTTCATTAAACTTATTGCAAGGTTTCAGTGATCTGACAATCTGTTGCATGAGTTTTATTAAAATTTTTATATTAGCTCTAATCACATTTTTATTTTTCCATATATAAATTCACATTTATATATGAATTCTAAATTGACAAATAGTAGCTCATGTATCTTTTTAAGCAAAATGTTGGAGAACTAGCCTCTAAGTTGGTGGTTCAAATCTACAAGCTGCTCTGAGGGGAAAAGATGAGACTATCTTCTATGGATTTAGTTTTTGGAAATCATATATGTTTTCTAGCAGTTAGAATGGACTTGTTGTCAGGGGGCTTAGCAAGAATGAGAAAAATGTATTACTGAGTGTGGTATTTGTTGCTGTCATCCACTCATTACTGAGACATGTTTATTTTGTGTGGAAAAACCTGTGGAAGAATAAGCTGGAACCCTACGTCTAGCTCCTTAACATTCAGACACTCACTGGGGCAATTGCAGCCTTCCCTACAGTCTCCCTACGAGTCAACACTGCCTCCATGGCAGTAAGTTTTGTGATATTGGGTTCATTCAAGAGATGCCAGCATTGCAGTGATCTGTTCTCCCTACGAGTGCCAGTGCCTTGTTACTACTTTATTAAGTTACTAACAGATTTTTGAGGTGTTAATAACTCAATAAACACAATGGTGCCATAGTCCTTATGTCTTGGACTGTTAACTCAAGATCAGGAATTCAGAACTGACAGCTGCTATGCAGGAGGAAGTCAGGGCTTTCTACTCTCATAAAGAAATATAGTCTCAAACATTACGTGGGTGGGGGGTGTTCTATCCTGTCTAAAGTTTGAAATGAGTTGTATCAACTTTGAAGGCTCAGAGTTCAGTTTTTGCTCATATCAATCATCTACCACTATGTTAGGAATCATTCTAAAAGCCAGTTACTTAATAGCTCTACCCTTTATTTGCTAACAAATCACTGAGCTGGGAATTTGATTGGGCAGTGCTTTAACTGATTGTGAAAAGGGAATGTAACAAGGGATATTATTGCTAAAGTCAGATAGGTTGTGGCTCAAAACCAGAATGATATTTACTTATGTGCATGCGTGTGCCTTTTTCCCATTTTATTGGGGGCTCTTACAACTCTTGTCACAAACCATACATTAATTGTTCTGACATATTAGTGCATATGTCCCATCATTCTTTTCTAGATTTACTTTCTGTTGAGCCTTTGGGATCAGCTCCTCCTTTTTTCTCTTCTTCCCTAACCCCTTCACCTGACAACCCTCATGACCCCCTGATAGATTGTAGATAGTTAATTATTTTCAAATCTCACTCCGACTGCCATTTCCCTTCCTGTCTGATTTCTGTTGTTTTCCCCCCTGACTGGAGGGGTATGGTTATGTGATTATGTAAAGGCATTTGGATGTGTGGACCATAATAAACTATGGATAATCTTGAGAAGAATGTAAATTCCAGAGCACTTGGCAGGGCTCATGTGGAACTTCCTCCTGGATCAAGAGACAGTTGTGTGAACTGAACAAGGGAAAACATAGTTTAAAATCAGGAAAGTGTGCATCAAGTTTGTATTCTTTAACCACACATACTTGATCCCAGTGCTGAGAAAAATATTTAAAGAGGCCGACTTATATGGCAAAGAATGTGGCACCAGGATAGGATGGTTATTAATAAACTCTGGACTGCAGATGGCACAGCTTTGCTTGCCATCAGTGAGGAGGACTTGGGGCCGTTGCTGATGACAATCAAGAAGTCCAGTCTTCAATATGCATTGCAACTCAAAGAAGACCAAATCTTCACAACGGGACCAATAGATAAAGCATCACTACAAATGCGGGACAGGTGGTAGTTGTCAGGGATTTTGTTTTGCTTGACTCCACAGCGTATGTTCAAGGAAGCAGCATTCAGTAAATCAAAAGATATTTTGCGTTAGTTAAATGTGCTGCACAAGAGTGTTGAAGAGCAAGGAAGACTAAAGTGCACCTGACCTGTTAATCATATTTTTCCTCACTAATATGCATGAGAAAGCTGGGCAGTGAAAAAGGAAGACTTAAAAAGAATCGATGCATTTGAATTTTAGTGCTCGAAAAGAATATTGAAAGCACCATGGTCTTCTAAAAGAACAAACACATCTGTTTTGAAAGAAGTAAGGCCAGAAGTCTCTTTAGAGACAATGATGGCAAAAGTTATTCTGACATACTTGTACATAGTGTCAGAAAAGACAAGTCCCTAAATAAGAACTTCCTGCTTGGTAAAGTGGAGGAATAGCAAGAAAAATGGCATCTTTAGTGAGATAGATGGTGCACTGGCTGAAAACACAGGCTCTGGTGGGGGAACATTCATGAGGGTGGCTCAGGACTGTGAGGTGCTTCGTTTTCTTGTGCACACATGGGGTCACTATGGATAAGAGCTCGACTTGATGATGCCAAACAACAACAACAAAAAAACAACAACAATATTTTGAGATCACCTGCAGGGATGAAATTACCTCATGTCTGAAGACTGGCGCATGATGATACAAAATGTTCTCACTCACTTGTCAAATAATTGATACGGGCTACTGGATTTGACATCTTGGTTCTTGTTTGTTTGTTTGTTTTTTTAAGGGCCCCATATTCCTCAGAATAGTAGACCATACTTTGTTTACACAGTAGTCTCAGGATTGTGCTTCAAAAGAACCAACATAAATATCACTGTGATTCTTGATATATAAAAGAATAAATTTCAGAATCACTGTCATCAAGCAGTCTCCACCTCACAGAGATGCTTATTTAGAGTTCTGTGATGATAAACCTTCCAGAAAGCAGGTTGCCACCCCCTTGCCCTGGGAAGGAGTTGGTCTGTTTGAATCTTGGACTTAGCCAGTTCTTACCAAAGACCACAAGCAGCTCGGCTTCTCTGAGGTTCAACCTTTGGAAGTCAAAATCTCAACCTTTGTATTTTATTAGCCAAGATAAATCATAAGAAGTCTCTTTGGCTTGACCAGACGTCTAGGTAAAGCACACGCTAAAGGGATGGTGCAGTGTTTCTGTATTTTCGCCTTCTAACTTGAATATTCTCAATGACAACACTTTTTGGGAGATGCAGATATTCCATTACACACGGGGAAGAAAGATTCAAAAGGTTCTGTGAACAAAATTAAAAGTGCTGAAATTTTCAAGTATATACAATATACATTTGAGAGTGGGGTAAAAATGTATATTCCTGACTCAGACCAGGTATAGAAAGAAATTTGGACAAGGTACTTGAAAGAGTCTTCATATAGATAGAGTAGTTGATATTTTACATAAGGAAAGGGATGCAATTAAATCATCTTATGAAGGAGTATGAACTTATTTTCATTTAAAATAGACCTTCCTACTAATGAAATCTGCACAAACACATATTCACAATTAATATTGGCTAGTAGAAAAAATATTTAGTGGTAACTCAGGAAATAAGAGAAAATTTAAGAGTTAATAATAGTAATTTGTATAAAGAAGAGAGAAAATTTAAACTTAACTAGGAAATAGTTGCTATAAAACTGTCTTGCAGAAAAAATAGCAACTATGAACTACACAATATTTCAAACAATTTTGATTTAAAAAGAAAATATTACATGTAATACTAGGGGCTATCTCATTCAGATTGAGAAAGAAAGTAATAAATTAAAATGAGATAAATAACAGCACAAAAAAGTTTAATTTACTTGTGTATTGAAGTAGATATGATAAAAAGGAAATGTAAGATTATATCAAAACTAATATTCTGAAAGTCACAACTCCCTGTTCAAACAGTCTGTGGATGCTGTAGCTATATAAAGAACAATATTAAAACATTAGATTAAGAAATAAAAATAACCAGAGCAATATCACAGATATTAAAAATTGTCTATTACATAAAGCACAGTGCAATTCTTCTTTGTATAGAAATAACTGAAATAGAAAAGCAACAGATCATACATTCATATATACAAATATACACAAAGAAATTGGAGCTCATTGAATAAGTATTGAATAACTCACTATGTTATGGATAAACAACAAACCTGGAGTTTGTGTATTTATCATAAATCATGCAATATTCAACATTAAGTGTTCGTTCTCATGACCAGAATTAAAAAAAACATTATACTTGCATTCCTATATTCTTTAGCAAACAGTTTTGAATCCACTGTTTCCTATTGTTGTACCTTCCATGCAGCAAAATCAGGAGGTAGATATAATTATTCTCTAGAAGTTAGTTTTCATTCTAAGTTGAATTTCTTCTATGGGAACTCAGTGGTTTCCTGAACCCTGGAAGGTGCTGACTGTAGCTGGGAAGATAGAGAAAGAATAAAAAATAGACTTGGTTATCTCACAGTGATGAATTGAAACAATATTTTATTTAAAAATTTAATTATCTTGGAATGTATTTTCCTTGAAATGGTTCATTAATTTCAGAATGCTCATACTATAGAATGATATATTGATATTGAATGCAGGTAAAACATTAAAATGTTTAAGATAATTTAACAAGGTTTACAGCAATACATTGACAGGGCATTGCCAAAGGTTCTATTCAGATTCAGAAGAGGATGTGGAAAAAGGGATATCATTGTTGATATTAGAGGGATCTTAGCTCAAGTCAGAGAATCCCAGAAACATATTTACTTCTGTTTTGTTACCTATGCAAAGGCATTTGATTCTATGAAACATAATAAATTTGGGATAATCTTGAGAAGAATAGGAATGCCAGATCATTTCATTGTGCTGATTCAGAATGTGTACATGGATAAAGATACAGAGCAAAGAAATACTGCAAGGTTTAAAATCAGTAAAAGTGTGCATTAGTGCTGTATCCTATCACTGTATTTCTTCAATCTGCATACTTAGAAAATCATCAGAGAATCTGTCATATATGAAGAAGAATGTGACATCGGGATTAAAGGAAGTCTTATTAACAACATGTGATATGCAGATGAAACAATTTTGCTTGCTGAAAGTGAGGAAGAATTGAAGTACTTGCTGATGGAGATCAAGTACTGTGCCCTTCAGCATGGAAACCCAAATCCTCACAATTACACCAAGAGGTAACCTCATAATAAATGGAGAAAACATCAATATTTATCTGCTGCATAATACCTCTTCAAAATATTGAAGGGCATTTTTTTTTACATTGAGGACTGAGGTGCTCCTGACCCATGCCTGAGTATACTTAATTGCATCATTTGCATATGAAAATCAGATATTGAATAAGGAACACCACAGAATTGGTATATTTGGATTGTGGTGCTGGGGCAGAACATAGAGAAAGTACCACGGACTGCCAAAAGGATACATCGATCTGTGTTGGAAAATGTAAGGCAACAGTGGCAAGACTTCATCTTACATATGCTGGACTGGATAGACCATCCCTGGAGAAGAAAACCATATTTGATAAACTGGAGGAGCAATGGAAAGGAGAAAGGCCCTCCTCAAGGTTAATTGACACATGGCTGGCTCAACGGGCTCAGACCTAAGTGCAGTTGTGAGATGGCATAACACTGTGCGTTGTTTTGTTCTGTTGTGCACCAGGTTGCTGTGGGTTGGAGGCAACAACCCGCTTAAAAACAACAACAGACAAAGATGGATTCTTTCCATTTAATCCCAAGATGTAGAGTGTATCTATTTCTTCTAATTGAATATCTATTCCTCAGAACTTCTAAGAATATGAATAAGAAAACAACTCTCTTCGTACCAACTGTGCTACATAATCTGGTGTCAATTTGAGGATTAAGAGTAAAGAGGTGGAGCTTAGCCTGTCAATCAGATGACAGCTTAATGACCATATTTGGAAGTGTTAAGGAGATAAATAGCTCACTGGAGACAGGACAAAGGCTTACTCCCTAAGAGATGCTCTACTGACAAGACACATGGAGTTACACTGAGAGAGTCCATGCCCCAGGACCTGGAGGAACCAGCTTCTACTGCCACTGGATCAGCAAGACTTTGCACCCACAAGCCTGTGATCTTCCTGCATTTCCACCATGGCATGTGCTTCATGAGTCTGAAAAGAACTTTTCAGATTGGTATCAGACCTATGGGCTAATATTAGGCTTGACTTGATCTGTATTGGGCTGGAATGTTTTCTCAATATTCAACTGCTCTTGTATATGAAACTCTTTCATATATATATATATATATATATATATATATATGAGTCTCTATGACTTTGTTTCTCTAATCTACCTGGACTAATACACCAACAAAAAGTCTCCAATATGAAGTCAACAACAGTGAACTAATTTCAGAATATTTACATTTTCTTTTTTGTTCCACTAATTAAATATTACTAATTAAATATTACTAATTACTAATCAAATATTAAATATTGTTCCACTAATTAAATATTTAAAAAATTAAATATTACAATATATTACTCAATCATTTTAATTGCAACATTTTGGAAGGTAAACATTATTTGTCTACTTGTGCATATGTAACATGATTTTTTGTATTTGTTTTTATTTTTATGTGAATAATAAGAAAAACATGTTCAAAGAAGTTCAGTTCTGAGTAATTAGAATTTGTACTTAAAGATCAAATGATTAGAAATTTATCTAAGTAACCATTTCTTTCCTGAAATCTGATATAGTATCTGATGTTTATTCTTTTCTTCCTTCTCCTTGTCTATGTACACATACCTTATAATCTCATTGAGAAGGAAATATAAGGGAAGATAAAAGACTTAGCTAAAATTTAATTTAAAAAACTCTTCCAGAGATAGTATGAAAGAATGAGTAACTATGCAAGGCACCCCAATCCTGGTGATAGAAAACTAATAATTAAAAAATAATATGTATATAAGCAGATAGGTACAATTTGAAAAGAATTTGAATGAAAGTCACTATACAAGGAACAAACTATTTTAATTTACTTTTTTTTTAAAAAAAATCCTTTTATTGTGAGTTAGGTATAAGTTTCCAAAGTAAATTCTCAGTGCCACAGCCAATAATTTATACCAATTCCTTTTCATTAAGTCCATTCCAAACCCCTGCATTTCCTTTCCATTATTGTCCTTCCTCCATTGTTTCACATTTCCATTCTTCCTCAAAATTGCATATTTTTGTCATTCAGTGAAAGGACATTGCCATTTTTACCTCACGTTATTCCTAATTCTAAGATGTTTGTGTCTCACCCATGCTACTGCTTCCCTGGTAGGCCAGTGGACTATGTAGCTGAGCACTGAGCTCCAAAGGGGAGTACAGTTGTACACAGGGAGCAGAATGGAGAGAGTTACTTTCAGACATTCCTCCTATCTGGATTATATGAATAAGCCTGATGTCCTTTATATTTTGACAGTTCATCTGTCACTCGATCCAGGACCGTGGTTGTGTTCCTTTTCAAAGCAGTCAGTAGTGGCAGCTGAACAGCATTTAATTCTAGTATTAGTTGTCAGCTGACGAATGTTTGCAAATTCCACTAATGCATTGGACTAATTGTTTCCATATGCTGCAGAATCCCCAAAGGGACTCTGGGACCCCAGTTAGATAGGGTCACTATGAGTTGAAAAAGATTCAATGGCAGTGAGCTTGGTTCAAAAAGAAGTTTTCACAAATTTGACTCCTGTATATTCCACCTCATTCCTGGATATATGCAACAAAAGTAAAAACGCACATACAAATATCTTGTCAAACCTATATATGAGTGTGCAGATACTTGCACTCTCCCTCTCATACCAGCTTTCTGGTATTCTCCACTTTCAACTTGAATATATATTCATAGAGCCATAAATAGATTACTGCTACTGCAGGACCCAGTACATAGCAATATCTATCTCTGTTCCCTTTAACTGTTTCATCTCTTCTTTTCTCAAACTTGCAATCAGTAGGTGGCATTTCTTACGTGTTCTTTTAGAAATCATTTTGTTGGTGTGTCATAAGCTCTTATTACAGTCCACCCGTCTATCGGGCCAAGCACGGTTGCTCACTTGCCGCCATCACAGTCTCAATTCGCTTCTCCCCGAGCCCTCAGTGTCAGCTCCTTACTTTCCACCTCCCTCCCCAGAACCCCCCCCTCACAGACCCATTACAACGTATGAATTAGTATTGTATTGTCGTATCTTACACTGTCAAACACCTTGCTTCATTCACTTTTTTGTTGTTTCCCCTCTTTCTATTCTCACCCCCATTCCCCACTTCCCCTTCCCTTCATGGGGTTCTTACTCTCCTTATTGGTCTTGAGGGCTTTATCTGTCCTGGAGTCCCTGTGTTTCCAGTTCTTACCTATAGCAGTATGCATGCTCTGGTCTAGCGGGATTTGTAAGGTAGAATTGATTTCATGATAGTGGCGGTTAGAAAGCATTAAAGAACTAAAGGAAATTGGTAGGTTTCATCTTTGCCACAGTGCACCCTGACTGACTGGTCACCTCCCTGTGACCCTTCTTGTGTTAGTCCGGGTAGACTAGAAGAGCAAATTTACAGACATGCATATGAATATAGGGAAAAGGTTTATATTGCAAGAGGAACGGGACATTGAGAAAGCATCCCAGCACAGTCCAGTTAAAAGTCATAAGTCCTAGATATTAACCCATATGTCCAAAATAAGTCTATAAAGTCTTCTTCTGACTCATGAAGCCACACGTCAGTGGGTGCAGAATCCCGGCGCTGGCAGGGGTCTCTACATGGCTCCTGGCTTCCAGGAATCAGGGTCCATCAACAACATCCAGTGGTGGCAGAAGCAACTCATTGCTGACAGAGGTCTCCATGTGGCCTCTCCAGTTTCAGAGGTCTGGTTCCATCAGGGCTAAGCAGTGTGGCTTCTCCTCCGGCTCCTCCAGCTCCTCGGATGCTGCCATCTTGTCTTGTCCATGACTCATCGTCTCTGAGACTAACTCCCAACAACCAGGGAGACAGATTCTCATCTTCACAAGGGAAATATCGCGAGATTTCCCAGATGTATCAAGAAAAAGCCATTCCCACACAGCGGCCTCATTGACTAGTCAATGGCTATCTCCAGATTAACAGGCTAGACTCCACCCCCAAATCTCAATCATGAAATTAGCATAAGCACATGAGCATCATACTTCTGTGAGGGTGTGTACAATTGTCTAAAGATGGTTTGGGTCCCCACTCTGCAATCCCCCTCATTCTCAATGATATGATTGTTTTGTTCTTTGATGGCTGATACCTGATCCCATGGACTCTGCGGGGTCACCCAGGCTGCTGTGTGTCTTCAACACTCGCTTGGTGCTCTGCTGCTCGCTGCCATGATATGGAGCAGGCTCATAGCAGCCCTATGTCCAAGAGAAAAAAGGACAACCTGGTCCTGCTATCCTCCTTATTCTCCTCATATTTTGACCCATTTTTGCATCCTCTGTATCAATCCATCTTGTAGAGGACCTTCCTCTCCTTAACTGCCCTCTACTTTACCAAGCATCTGCCTTTTTGCCTTTCTCCAGGGACTTTTCTCTCCAGATTATATTATGAAGTACATGGGGTACCCCTCCCCCACCACTGGGAAAACAAACAAACAAACCAACAACAATGGGTAAAAGTTCCGATGGGCAGAGCTTTCATAGTTCACATTTTTCCCACTAAGCAAGCATCGAGCAACTCTCTCTGAGTCAGTACACCCAATGGTATCATCTGGAAAACTTCTTTCTAGTCACTGTGAATTTTTTCATAAAAGAAGTTTCATTGGAAACTCGTTTTTCTATGATGGCCAATTTAAGAAACAGCAGTCAGCTGTGAAATTTTGTCTCCTGCAAAGGAGAAATGTCACAGAAATTGTGATGGTGAAGACAGTTTACAAGGACAGTGCTATGGGAAAATCTCACGTGTACGGGTGATTTTCTCATTTCATAAAATGGTGAAATGTTGATTGGTGTTTGTCACAAATCTCATTTTCGGCATCTATCAATTTCCCTAATGGAGGAAAATTTCAGCAAAAGCCGTGCACTTGTAGTCAGACTAACAAAGGACCATTGAAGAGATGATCTTCTAGATGGTTTTCTAGACTGTGTTTGAGCTTGCTTTAGTGAACTTTAATTTGGGAATGGGAAGAGTCATGTGAGATTTGTGCCTCCATTTGTGACCGACCAGGAAAAAGATCACTGAGTGGACCAAAGGTGCGCCTTGAAAGAGCAACTCTGAAGCAGCTCAGACTTTTCTCTAAGGTCATTACTTGTGCTGAGACATGGTGCTATTCGTAGGACCCTGGAAGCAAACATCAATCAAACCACTGAAAGATGCCATTGTCACCTTGCCTAACAAAGGTTTGTGCAGTGAAATCAAAGATCAAGATGATGGTCACTTGTCTTTTTGTTGTGAGGGGTGGTGCATTTGAAATTTATTCCACTAGGTAAGATTGCTAATTAAAGAGTTGCTAATTTCTAGATTGCTAATTTCTATTTAGAGAGTTTGAAAAGGTAGTATATAAATGTGCAAAAAAGAAGGCCTTATTTTTGGCTGATGGGGAACTGGCTTTGCAGCTGCTCATGCAGCCATCGGAGTGCATCAGTTTTGGGCAAAAAACAGCTTTCTTTTTTTTGCTTCATGCATCTTACTCACCTGACCTGACTTTTTGTGACTAATTTTTGTTTCCATGAATGCAGAGAGACATGAAAGGACAGATCTTTGTGGAAGATATTTGTAGAAGAGGTGAAGGAAAAAAAAAAACAATGGAGGTGCTGCCAGCCATCCAAATTGATGAGTTCAAAACATATTTTCAAGAATAGAATTACAGATTCGATAAATGTATTAAATGTAATGGAGAGCACTTTGATGGTGATAAGGTTATTTGGTCAAAAAATTAAATACATAGCTTTAAAAAACATGTCTGTTTTGGTTATCTCTTATAGTCTTATTTCAACTTTTAAAAACTATTATAAATAATGTACCTTTCAATCTCTGTACCAAATTGAATAAAGTTTTTCACCACCTTATCAGTGATATTGATACATTAAACATGCAAGCATCCCTCCGATTTTTAATTTAAAATTTTACCCAGTTTTATCCATAGAATTTTTGCTGTATGATAAAGCAAAGCAATCCTCCAGTATATATTTAAAGTGAGTTGCATAATACAGAAAACATAGCATAAATATAAAAGCTATAGATATTCAGTTTCCTTTTTTCAGCTTTAATATTGCAGAAAAGTCTATCCTCCATGATAAATGTATTTGTCTATATTTTTCAATTAAATAAAATCTAAATATCATATTTTCAGTAATCTTATAAGAAGCCATAAAATACTATTAAGTATAAAAATGATCTATTTGGATATACAATAAAGTTGTCAAGATTGCTCTAGGTTAAAAATATAAAATTCAAACTAAAAATTCAAAATTGAATTATTCAATATGTACATAAGAAAGCACAATACAATGAATATAGAAATATACAAAGTAAAAAATGTTAACCTCAAGCTATTGTTATCGAAATTATATTTCCCAGTTGCATTGATTTATTCCATAGTTCACATCTCTTATTTATTCAACAAATATATTCTGTGCTTGTATTTCATAGCATGCATGATTTATAAATCTCACCATAAATAATCTATATCAACAAGATGCCTTGTATTACTGGAGCAATGATAGAGCTGGATTTCACAAATGGTTGCTAACACATGTAAGCAAACACTCCTGGTTTATTAGAGAATAGTACATAGACATATTTTCACTAGCATTCTATTGTCTTGTAATAGTTATCTCTCTTTTTAAAAGAAAATTATCTCTTTTTAAAAGATACACTCTTATTTTCTTTTGAATATGTTAGATTTAAAGGTAAGGTGCAAATATGACATTTTGTTAGCATATTATACAAATATATAAGTCACAATTAGTAAGTTTATTTTGCTATTTTATTAACTGAAGTCCACAATTCATATAAATGTCAGTAGCTTTATAATTTACATTTCTGCTCCAGATTACTACACATTCCATTTATATCCTTGAATTCTCATTCGTGGGTGTGGGTAAGATTAATATTACAAACACTTTGGAAAGCTATTTTACAACATAATTCAGTGTCATTTCAACATATGTTCCTGTGGTAGAATTAAATTGCTTTGTATAACTCTTCCATACATAGTCTTTCTAATTCCCACCAGTGATTGAACTGGGCCATATAAACAGGCTTAGAAGACTGCAAATCAGGGATCTTTCCATGTTACCTTGCTTGTGAGTACAAGTGAGCCAGCTTAGAAACAGAAAAGGAAGGAATTCAAAGATCATCAGAATGGAAGAACAACTGTGCAGCATGTGGCAGACCCAGGCCTGAAGAGGGCCAAGGGCGCATTGTGCTGAGATCCAGAAGCAGAGAAAAGCAGCAGTGCTGAGCTCTTGAGGCAAAGGCGTGGCCTTCTAAGCTACATAATAAGAGAAAGAGAAAATAATATCAAGTTGTGTCACTATAGATAAATTGGAAATATATACTAATAAATCAAATAAACAACATAGGAAAATAAAATTCTAAAATAAATGTTTAGAATTATATTTATATAGCAAAAGAAAATCTATTGGTACGTGTAGAAATGAAAATAATGGAGGACATTTTGGTGAGTGAAGATAGTCAATCATAAAAAGAAAACTGCTGTATGGGGTCACTATTGTTATTATTTTTTAACTCAAGATCAAGGTCAAGGTCCTCATACCAAAGAAATGGTGATTGTCAGGTGATTGTCAAGAAGGGGAAGTAATAAATAGACTAGAGGTTAGGGAGGTGGAACTTTGGCTGAAGGGAAAGATAATTTACTAGAAGGAGATTGTTAGAGTACCTGCCTCTAACATATCATCACACAAAGGTACAATTGTCCAGCAATAATTAAAGATTATAGTAAAATCATATAAAATATGTGAGATAGAAATAATGAATTCAGACACATTTCATGGTAGCAAATTAACCTCAGCCTCAATTGGTGGTCCACCTGAAGAAGGCTAGTGAGGGGGAGGAGAGGCCATGGGGAGAAGGAAGAGGGGAGAAAGGAAAAGGAGTTGGGGGAAGAGAGGCTGCAGAGAGAGACCTCCTTTATTCAGACTAAAGCTTATAAAACTTTTGGGGAAATGCAAGCCCCCTAATTACAGGTAAGGACATACTTTAGAGGAAATAGTTGTGCTACAGCAATGATGGGGATGATCTAGGATCACACACGTTATAGGAAAGGGTGGTATTGGTGTCCGCATGTGACAAAGAGGATGGACCTCAGATTCAAGATGGAAACCTATCCTTGATTGCCTTTGGCCTGAAGACTTAATTTAGTCAAATCTTTCAAGAGGAGAGATACATTCTCCTAACATCAGGGAGCCAGCCTTCTCTTTTGTGGAAGAGACAATGGCGGGCTGAGCCCCGGTGGCGTAGTGGTTGTGCGCGGAACTGCGGCCCACTGGGACGGAGGTTCAATTCCAGCAGTGGGGCTGGGCCTCCTACTCCCACCACCTGAGAGCAGTGATGCCCACCAAAAACAAAAAAAAACAAAAAAAAAACAAAAGAGACAATGGCATCTAGAGAGTTGAAGCCTTTAGGGAGAATGCCACTGAGCATCTGACCTCCCACGCAATACTGGTGAGTAGCTTCTACTATTTGTTTAATATTTTGGAGGATATATAATTGTGGAAAACTCTAATATTCATCTGACAGGAGATGATGATGAGGGAGTAAGGAAAGCAGTAAGTTGAAATAATCACCTAGCAATAAAGAGGGATGTGGGAAATGAGGGAAAGTCTCTATGGCTAACATGGAGCTGTGCCTAAAAGAAAAGCCAGGTAAGAGCACAGACTGAATCCTCCATGGCCATGTGGAATGTTTTTATTGAATTAATATTTTATTGGAAACTCTGGGCATCTACCAATATTTTATTCATTCTAAAATTGCTAATATTATTATCCCAATGTTCTCTATAGGTGTATAACTTTGCTGTGGGAATAATTTATGAGTTTCTTAGCAGAGAAGATTTATTATTTAACCTTTTGTCTTGCTTGCAGTGTTTTATTGCTAATTGGATAAAGGATTCGATTCATAGCATTATATTTTAAAACTGGACTCCTGTAGGAGAAGGCTGAGGTTTTCTACTCCCACAAATAGTCTCAGGCACCCACCAGTCAGTTTTACCTTGTTCAATATAATTATTATCACTTGTAATCAGCTCCTTGGTGTGGCATGTAACTCAGGGTGCCTTTTTATATGGTGGCAGAAGTGAGGGAACTTAAAACTAGTTAGAACCTGATTTGTGGGGTAGGAATTGAGGGACTCTTAGTGTCTTCTGTAGCAAAGAGAGCTGCAGTCCTCAGACGTGCTGCCACCCTGCAGATTCCCACGCAGAGTGCCTCTCCGGTTAATCAAGATGGATCGTGACTGAACTCTTGAGTTGTATGATATGTGAATAATATGTCAACAAAAATGTAAAAAAAATAGCTTAGTGCTTGAAATTTCTTTCTGGGAAATTTCCAACACAGAGGTAACTTATTTACTATTTGTAAGATATCTTCAACTAGGAACATCTGCCCACATTATGACACACAAAATTGATTTTAGACATTCCAACAATGAAAATAGATCTATGCATTCAAAGCCAATAATCTCACTTCAAAAAAGGAAAATATATTATAATATCAGCTCAATATCTGTGTTAGTCCAGGTAGACTAGAGAAACAAGTTCATGGGCACACATATGGATATAAGGAAAAGGTTTATACACAAAAGGAATGGGATATTGAGAAAGCATCCCAGCCTAGTCCAGTTCAAAATCATAAGTCTGATATTAGCCCATATGTTTGATACCATTCTATAAAGTCTCCTTCCGACTTACGAAGTCACAGGCCAGTGGATGCAGGCTTACATTTTAACATTAGTAACAATTGTAGCAAACACAACATAATCATGAGAATTTCTTCAAGTCTTATAGCTTTCTGTTTCAAAACTTCCACTGATTGCCTGAGTTTCACAATACTAAGAAATGTTTCAAATGTTACCCTTTCACACAACCAAAAAAACTGAAGTGGTAGTCTGTAACCATTTCAGATTTTAATATGCAGAGATATTCAGAGACAGGCACTAGATACCCTTCTTTGGAGTGCCCTGCCCCAGCAAGATTCACCGAGTTGTGTAAATAACTTCAAAAGGCAGCATTAGCCTCCCTTCTTTTCTATTTCTGCATTCATGGTTGCTTATATCTCCAATGCCACCTCCCCCAATAGCTACCTGTGCCTAAATTCCTTTGTCTAGATTTGCTTTCAGGAAAACACAAATACAGCCATCATGGCATTCTATACTTTTGTTCATTATAGTAGTTTGTCTACAAACAATGTAGAAAAAATTGATTTGCTATAAAAATTAAACTTAGAATTTTTAAATTAAAATATATTTATCATTTGGAAAAATTATTCATCATTTCTGAGGAATTAATGAAATTTATAAAATTTCTAAGATTTTTTCTCTTTTACATATCTAGTTGATAGGAATCAGAATTAACTTGTTGGTAGTGAGAACTTTCTTTTGCATGTAACTTAGTGTAACTTACAATAACTAGATGTCACTAATGCACATTTGTTAATGTATGTCTTGTAAAATATTTTAAATTCAAATTCACCTCAAAAACACATTTCCCAAAGGCACATGCTTTTTCTTTGACTCTGCCTCACATACATATCATTTTATATTGTGATTATAATTTTCAGAACTATGGCCCGTTTCCTAAAGGGCACACTGCCAACAGTTACAGCAGGAATTGCTGTACTTTAATCTACAACGTTTAAGTAAGAGTTTATATGAACCCCTTTAAGAGTGAGTGAATATATCCAAGGAAGCTGCTCTGGATGAATTTTTAAGCTTCTATATTAGTAAAATATGGTAAATGGACCAAGGCAATTTTGCTCTCTTAAATTTGACCTAGAGACAGAAAAGTAATATAGTCATATGTATTCAATTATCACTATGAGCTCAATTAGGTAGATTAACATTGTGTGCTAATGAAAATGTTCTCTGGGCATTAAGCTGTTTAAATGCCTTTTATTTTCAATTTAAAATCAAGTGACCTTTTTAATGTAGATAATCCTAAATTCTCTGTCTTAATTTTTATTTTATTTCAACATTTTATTAATTTTTTTGCTTATTTTAGTACCTTTCTTTTGGTGAGGTATGTAAAAACTAGTGTTCAATATAAAAGCTTTAGCAGCAGGTTAATTGACTACAATTATTAAAGTAGCACATTAGTAAATATAATTTTATTTTTTAAAACACATGAAAACCCTTGACCAACCAAGACCTATATGATAGAAGATTGATTTTGTAGTACAGCTTATCAAGCAAAGGAAAGCTTTGATGTTTAGGATTTTTGAGATGCTCTCCACCTGTGTCTTGTGTGTAGATTTCATTCAAGTGAAAACCTATTTACTTACTGCTCCAGAATCTAAAAGCAGAGAGACAGTCTGAACAACTCTGAACGCGGACTACGACTCTCACTCAGGGGCAATGCACTAAGTCTTCCAAGATGCAATGCTTCCTTCTCGCCAGGATGAAGCTGCCCTGATCATGGCTCTCACCAACCACCAACTTCCCGCAGAGCCCCCAATCTGAGTAATAGGAGAAAAAGGGAGGATTCAGAAGATCGGCTATACAGAATCAGACGACACCCTGTAGATCCTGGGTAAACAAGGCCAATCACAAAGAAATATGACATTTCATGTATATTCATTTAAAAGCACACCAGGAAAATATTTTTTTTAATTAACAGTAAATAAAATGGCATCATGGAGAACAACTGAGGATGAGTGAGTGAGAAAGTGAGCATTTTTCTGTGGAAATGCTGAGCTATGTAAGCACTTTGAAACCACTGCTTTCTGAGAGGTGCTGAATAACCCTGTTTTCTAGTTCTTGCAGACCTTTATAAAGGCTAATTTCATAGGCACATGCAGTGACGTCATCACTCCATACTAAATATATACACTTACTATAATTTTCCTTTTTTTGGTTTTAGTTTTAGGGCATCACCCTGGTGGTGGGAGTAGGAGGCCCATCCTTTGCCCCTGTGGAGCTGGAATTGAACCTCCATCCCAGTGGGCCGCAGTCCCGCGCACAACCACTACGCCACCGGGGCTCAGCATACTGTACTTTTTACATATAATTGTGTACCCAATGTGGGCTTTAGGTTGTTGAGCAATATGCCAGAATACTCCGACCACAGTTGATTATGCGTTTCTACATATATCTTAGTCCTCAGTTTCCTTATGAGATACAAAATCTCTTCCCAAGTCAATATGTATAGATCTTTCCTTTAGTACTTTTGTTACTCAAATAAAATTCGATGATTATTTTGGCTTACTCTTCCGTGTATCTTGACTTTAGTCTTCTTCATGCTCTTTAGGTTTTTTTCCTATTTATCACCAGTGCATGCACACACACAAAGAAAATGATAAATTTGACTCACGAGAAAACATAAAGGTTGTCTGTAAGTTTTCAGAAAATATTGAGTTTAGATATTGTGGTGGTCATGTATCTCAGTCATGTATTTCATTATTGAGATGTAGGGGTGGAGTCTAGCCTGTTAATCTGGAGATAGCCATTGAGCAGCCAATGAGGCCTCAGTGTGGACATGGCTTCCTCTTGAGAATTCTCCTGAGAAGTCTCACAGTATTTCCTGATTGGCAAGGAGGGATTTGACTCTCAGTCTCTGGAGTCAGTCTCTGAGATGACGAACTACTGACAAAATGAGATGATGGCATGTTGATCGATCCTGACTCCTGGAAAATAGAGGACCCGGAGGTGAAGCGACATGACCTTACCTTGATGGAACCAGACACCTGGGGCTGGAGAAGCCACAGAGAGACCCCTGCCAGCACTGAGATGCTTCTTTCACCAATGGATACTGCTGATGGACCGTGAACCCTGGAAATGAAGAGCCATGAGGGGAACATAAGTTTTCAAGACTTTCTATCATTTATAACCTAAAATCACAGCTAATAAACCCTTTGGATTCACAATGAGTCTACAAAGTTTCCTGAAACTGTAACTCTTTATCAATACTCAGCATTCTGCTGGAGAGTTCCTTAAGCATTTGAAATGCTCACCCTTCAGCCCACCCCATGGGTGGATCATGGGGTTCTCACCTATCAGGTGGTGACCAATCCTCTGATTCACTTATAGCAAGGCTTCAAGAGGCAGCTGTGCAGAGATAATTATTATTTATTATAATAACGATATAGAGATCATGACAAAGATAGAAACAATGTAACAATGAATCACACATACATCACATCAGGGTATCATGCTCACCTCCACCCCGTATGGTAGTCCACGTGGAGATGGAGAAGGACAGGGAGTTACATGATGAGGGTGAGGAGCTGAGAGCATCTGGCGCTCAGGGTCAGGAGTGAGGGTCACGAACATTAATTTTCCCCGTGTAAGTAGCATAACAGGGGACATCACTTCTCTAGTCCCTGGTCGGGACATGCCGCAAGCGGGGGCAGTCTTAAGGGCTATATATGAGAGTGGTTTAGGGATGCCTCATGACTAAGAGGAGAGGGATGTGATAAGGAAAGACTGCAGACTCCTGGGGGGTAGGTGAACAGGTCTATATAGTTAGGGTCATTGACAATGACTCTTGAATCCCACCCATAGACCTTAGGGAAGCAGATCACTATCTTAACTTGAGTCATGCAAAGTCCTCATAAAAGTGGGAGTTTCAGTGAGAATGGCAGCACACTAAATGTTGGTAAATTGCTTGCTTAATATTTTAGAGTGTAATAATTCTGCCTTCATCCCACACTCACTGAAGTGAGAGAGCAACAGATCCTTATGAGGAAAAAGTAAAAGTCAATGGCAAAGCCATTTAACTAGTCCCTATCTGATGTAAATAGTCCCCAAACAGAATATTCAGGAGAGAGTCACTGGTGGCCCAGTTTTCAAGATGTGTATGGTGGACCCATTCTGATGCTCTCTTACTCAGAGGTTACAACAAAGAAGATACTTTTTGCATACATTGGCCAAGTTGAAAGCACTCTTAATCTATTAAAGTAAATATTTTATTAGAACAACATTATGAACACATCCAGTGTTGTAAATGCCAGCTAATTTGTCCTGGATAGAAAAAAAAAAAAAGACTTGGTGCTGTTTAACATAGAGCATTTATTTTCAACCCAAATAATTTCGAAATCAGGTGATTTATACTAAACATATTTTCTGTCAGCAATTGGGAATCTAAATTTTAAAATTTATCTCTTTTTAGCACTTATTTCGAATGGAGGAAATTAGATATTTGAAAATTGGGAATAATTATTTCCACAATAGTGACTGAGTCCTGCAATGGCTCCTGCCACTCCCCCGTTGTAACTTGCATCCCCGAAACGAGCCGCTTTCCACGAAACGCTTACTGTCCAGTCCCTGCCTCTTTGCAGCTGCCCAAGGCCACAAAGTGAACGACTCAACCATTACATACGTTCTGCCTCTCCCTTCTGCACAAAGCCACAAAGGGAATGACTCAATTGTCACGCCGTTGCCCACAGAGAATAGCCTGATGCTTTATGGGCCAATGGAGTGGGTATAAAAAATTCCCCTCTACCTTGGTTGTGTGCGGCTTCATCAACTTGCTTCCCCACAAGCTGTTGAACCCATCTGCAAGCTCCCAATAAAGCCTATTTCAAATCTCCCCTAATTCGGACTCCTTTTTTGCTTCACGTACACAATTCTTACAAACTTCCTGAGAAATAGTAGAGCTAATTTTGTCAATAAGTAGACAAATGCTGTAATTAAGGCAGAGTTTTAGGACTGTCAGCTAGAAATAATTTTTTCTAATTTTCATTGCACATGAGTTCTATCTGGCTAAAATTCAGTTTTCATTTTTAATGTTAAAATCACTAGACAAGTGAAATATTAATCCTTCATCATTAATTGCACTTCTCATTGTAATTCAGTTTAAAATATGTATTCAAATCAGGTGACCACTGAAAGTCAGACACTGGCAGAATAGAGAATTGATGAAAAGCATAGCTAAGCTACTTACAGAAACAAAGTTTGGTGTATCGTTGGGTATGTAATTCTTTGAGAAATCAAGAAGAAAAATTAGTCTCAGCTCAAGCTAACTATATGTTACGGAAACTGAAGAAGAGAGAAAAAGTATAAACACAGACAGTGATAAGAGTCGTTCCTTTGTATAATTGAATGGTGTGAGACTCCAAATAGGCGATTACAGCTAGCCCTTCTCTCTCTTTACAAAACTTTGAAGTTATTTTTGACACATATTGCCTCAGAGACTGAGTGGAATCAGTGTCATCTTTTGGACTACAGTACACAGAAGCACATGGACCTGATGCCATCCAGTCAGAACTGAGCATGCTTGGACT
Organism: Nesogale talazaci; assembly: GCA_004026705.1. Taxonomy (NCBI): domain Eukaryota; kingdom Metazoa; phylum Chordata; class Mammalia; order Afrosoricida; family Tenrecidae; genus Nesogale; species Nesogale talazaci. The sequence continues at coordinate 48,308 of PVJH01003560.1, read as the reverse complement.
CCCAGAATCTCTCATGCCAAGGAATCTTTACATTCGTCCTGTACTTGTACAAACCAGGCTATTTTTGTTCAACCATAGTTTTAAAGTTAAGGCATGACTACTGTCTGGAGGTTTGAACAATTCTCTAGGGTTGCTCCTATGTCTGACCAGGGTAACTTTTCATCATGGTAAAGACAGGAACATAACTCCTGTAACCTATATTTGGTGAGCCAGCCAGGAGGTAGAGGAAAATTTCCCCCCAACAACTTGAGGATAGAGAGACACAGGCAGTTTTACTTTGTGAGAATTCTGAGGATTTTCTGAACCCTAAATGATCATCGTTACAAGGTTGTCAATTTTTATACATCCCAGAAACCATGCAAGAAGTGCAGGGAATATCTTCTCCCTAATTTTGGCCCTGTGATCTCCTGCTTCCAATTCCTGAACGTTCATAGAATTTAGCAGTCAGTCATAGATAAATACTTATATAATCGGCCAAAGAGGATTGAAGGGAACACCTTAAGAGTGCACAGTGCACTTTTAGGACTTCAACATAAAAGTGTTATAGGCAATAAAATAAAAAGTTTCCCCAGGAGCAGAGATGAAGGCATAAAGAAAAACGGTTGAAGTGGCACATGGGATACTCAATAAGACTAGTTAATTCTGGAAGCCCAGGTATGAGAAGAGATGCCTCCAAACAAGATCTATTATAGACAAAGAAACAGGGGACCCCCCAAATCTTTGGCATAACCATCTCTACTCTCTTTCTGATGATAGATCAAAATTCAATATTTGGGGACACACCTGTTGGGTACATCGTTAAATAAGACAAGTTTGATTCTCAGAGTTGAAGGAAGGAAGGAAGGAAGGAAGGAAGGAAGGAAGGAAGGAAGGCGAGCAGGTATTCTTTTGTGACACAGTTTGGTCCCAGTGACAGTGGAGAAATTTGGCCTAAAAATGGTGGTTCGAATTATGATAAACAAATATTAAGGCAATTAGACAGAGATGAAAACCTTATATGAAGGTTCCATGGCATGTTGAGATGCTCCTGAATTGTACATAAAGTGTGAGATGGACCCAGTCTTCTTTCTGACCTTGGAAGAGGATAAACTAGAACTTGAGATTATAGGTGTTAAAGTCCAAGGTGTTAAAGTGTAACCGTATTAAGACAAAGGCCATAGTATATGTCACTGAAGTGCATGCAAAAATTTGTCAGGGTCAAAAGCAATACCATGTAAGTATCCCTCTGAGATTATGCTTCAACAGAAGGGAATTGGTCAAGCGATCCATTGCTCTTGTGTCTTTTAAAAAGAATGAAATATTCTCAATAGAAATCAACTCATAATCTTTGACCAAGAACTTCAAGAGATTCCAACTCTTGTCTTAGAAAATCTATGAGAGCCTTTAGCTAAACATACTAACCCTATGGCCCCCATAGGGCAGGAAGTATGAAAGATACATCCACAATCAATCTGCCTCAGATAACAAAAATAAACTACAAAGGTTGGGGAAAGATCCAGTGACTCTCTGCATTGCTGCTAGGTGCTCTGAGGTGGGTGCTCACATATAACAACAACATGCACAATGGAATGCAACCCTGCCCAGGCCTGCACCACCCTCACCATTGCTCCCATGCTTTAGCCCATTTTTGTAGCCACTGTGCCAATTCAGCTCATGGAGGGCCTTATTCTCTCTTAATGCGCTTTCTTTACCAAGCATGCTGTCTTTCTTCAGGGAATAATCTCTCTGACAACATATCCAAAATAAGTGACATGAAGTCTTGCTATCTTTCCCTCTAAAGTGGCCTCAGGCCCCACTTCTGCCTTGCCCTAAAGCAGCAGCACCCAAATTAAAATGCGCCCATGCTTCATGCATGTGAGGAGACTGAAATAATATTGCTTGAGTCAGGAGCACCCTAGTCCAAAAGTAACATTGTTGCTTTTCAACACTGTAAAGAGTCCGTCTATGGTATATTTAACCAAGGCAATCACCTTTTAATCACTTCACTTAATCTAATCTCGGTATAATTTCATTTGGGTTTGCTTACATGATTACATATGTGATATCCAGTTACCAATATGCTACCCTCAACCTCTAATCAAGAGAAAGAAAATCATTAATATCAGAAACTAAAAAGCATTCTTCTGCAGAAATCTGAGGCTTGTTAATAGAGTCCTGGTTCCTTTTGAAGCTTTGAATCAATTCCAAAGCCATGTTGAGTGCTGTGGAGTGCTCTGCATTTGTCATTCAAACCAATGAACTACAGCTGTGACCAGGAAAATCCTGACAAAGCAAGCGGATGTCGTACACTTACAAAGCAGATGAACAAGGGATAGGTTGTTCAATTCAGGCACGCACACGCATGCACACATAAAAAAAAACATTAGGTAAGGTGGTCTAAGTGTGTTCTTTTCAGAATAAGGATATGTAAGGGGGAAAGAGTTATCTTTCTTTGAGTTTTCATTCCTGTTCATTATATAAAATGGCCAGCCCCTTCCTGAGTGCTATGAGCACAAAATTTGCCAAAGGAATCATTGAGGGGGAAAAACCCTTATTTATATGGGAAATTGCTCTTATTTTATTCTTTAGCATACAATCACTGACAAGGTGTCCATCTCTTTTGCACTACTCTTCAATTTTGTCTCATTATATCAGAATTTTCCTTAGAAAAACCTTTAGTGTTACACTTTCAGGACTTTCTAAAACAGAAATCCAGTTGGTCTTGAACAAATCTAAACTGCACAAAAGCCAGTTCAAGAAGCTCCTGTCCCCACAAATTTACTCTTCATAACTCTGAACTATTTTAAGACCAAAGATTGAGAACAGGCCTTCATCTGTGAATGACTTAAAACTTCAGGTAAGGCAGTTCTTCACCTGGAAGATATTGTTCTCCTTAATGTAGAGAAGATTAAGAGAAATTTCTACTCATGTAAGCAAGGTGACCATCCAAACTCCACATAAGCAAATAAGAGCTACAGAAGGAGCCCTCTGCCCCTAATCCCATAAGTGACTATGGACACGAAATCCCTCAAGGCGGATTAAAACCAGGCAGGGAGCAAAAATGGAGACAATTAAGTTGTCTACAAGAGTAACTACAAGTTAACTACAAGAGTAGTTTCCTTGTACAACTGATTGGGGTGAGAGGTAAGGGAAACTCCCATAGCCAGGTCTTCTCTCTTAACCAAGTTTAGAAATCATTTTCCAGAGATATTACCTCAGAGACTAAGAACCACTTCACAGTTCCTAGAATCAAATCATGGGAAGAGTTTGGTCGACTGAAGCTTCAGGATCTCCTATGCTTAAATAAATCCAGCCATGAGAGACTACTAAAGGGGCTATTTTAATAAAAATTTTCATGAAATCATATGAGAAAAGGATCAAATTATTTTTTTCTGTTGTAATAAATGCAAAATCATGGAAGTGGAAGTAAACTGGTAGCTTATTGGCTATTATGCAAAGATATTGGAGGAACTAGAAAGGACAGGAAAGTTAGTTTTCCAGCAGGTCAAGTGTAATGGAAGTTTAGATTGTGAAAATGTCTAAAGAACACATAGCCTCTCATCCAAGTGTGCCTTGCCCAGTATGTCAGTGACACTCAATCTCTGGGCCAATGGCTTTCCATTGAAAAATATTTTATCTCATACTTTAATCGGTCTTATTTGGATGACTTTTTTCCAGTATTATAATAGTGCTATTATTATTGTTTTGTGAAGAACATTAAAATATGCTGTAGGCTTCCAGAAGAAAACAAAGCTTTTGGAAGAAGCTTTGAGAGAAGTACAAATAAATAAATAGACATTTAAGAAATCTAAGAAAAGTGAATTGCCACCTCAAATTTAGAAATGTAACTTAGATGATTTGGTAACACCCTCATTGGGTTTGGGTTCAGGCCTGACCATTCTAGGAGTAGGGTATGTTTTCCCTAGGTAGCATGTTGTGCTTAAATTCTTCCTTCTAGTAGAAATCTTTAATATCTAGTATGTTAATCCAAATCCTTTACATGCTGAAACAATGGAAATAAATGCTACGCTAGGTTATTTTAGTGGATATTATTGCCCAAGTTCTGCACGTATTTTTTTTTAACAAAGCTAAGCAACATGGCTTTACAAAGAAAGGTGGTTTTACTATACTTTAAATAAAATTTGTAAACCATTTATAATATCTACATTATTCTTGGAAAAATAATATTTACAGAAATATCCTTGGGTTCATTGGCTATTTTTCAAGGTCAATATGATTTGTAATAATTCATCACTAGTTATGCCACCAATAAAATTATGTTAAAATAGTTACAATAGAAACCATTTTAAATGCTTCTCTGTAATCCAACAGAAATCATTGTTGAATTAGAATGGAGGCAATAAAGAGAAAAGCTAGTAAAATTAGCATATTATTTATATTATAAAGTTTGAGAGACTACAGCATTCTTCCATTATTTATAAGACTATAAGAAAGCTGTGGAAAGCAATCAGTCATAAATTTCAGGAAACATACTTCTATGAGAGTAATGCCTTGTATCTTGTATGTGTCCTAGCATTTTATAATCGTAGCATTTTGCATTTTAATTACAAATAAAACATTAGAAAGCAGCTTTGCTAATCTTTTCTTTTTATATTCATTCATGCATTCAATTTATATAGAAAGCAATTATTAGAAAATTTCAGGATGGGAGGGATTAATGCAAAACTTACAGACATTGCAGGTAAATAAATTGTCATTAAAGATTAGATGAGTTATAGATCATTCCATTTTTAAAGTCCTGTTCTATTTATTTTTCATTTTAAAGACCCCAGGACTGTGAATAGTTATGATTCATTAACCCCAGATTCATATCAACTATTATAAATCACCTCAAGTTCAAATAGGGCCTTGAATAATGTGTTTTATCATGAAACTCTATAAATCATCATCTGAGTGGAGAGACTGTCTCTTCATTACTGGAAAGAAAAGTGGAGCTCAGTTTGTCTTCCAGGGGGCATACGTATGTCTACCCCTATTATAAAATCATTCCTTGGTTGGATAGACTTTCACATATAATTTCATCTTCTTTTAAATTGAATCCTAGGTAACTATCCTTCCTTAAATACTATCCTTCGTCAAAATCCTAAATTTGATAACAATTTAAATTTCACAGCACTTCCGTTTTGAGAATTATTTTCTCTTATTTGAACAAAACCAAGTAAATAGAACCATTCCATTTTTTAAAATTTTTTTAAATATATTTTTAAAATTTTGGGGGGCATCACTGCCCTCTGTTGGTTGTAGGAGCTACCCAGCACTGCTCCTGCGAGCCACCGCTGGATTTAAACCATTAAGCCTGTGGGCCACAGTCCCACTTAGGCCACTGGGGCTCAGCCCAAACAATTCCATTTTTAACAACATCACATTCTTTTTTTTTTTTGGCATCACTGCCCTTTGGTGGTGGGAGTAGGAGGCCGAGCCTTGGCTCCTGTGAAGCTGCTGCTGGAATTGAACCTCCATCCCAGTGGGCCACAGTCCCGCGCACAAACACTACGCCACCGGGGCTCAGCCAGCAACATCACATTCTATCAAAATTGTTTCAAGAATGATGATGACAACAATGCAAATGTGGACTGCATATAATTGACATATGTATTGATCATGATAAGAGTTGGAAAAGCCCCCAGTAAAATGATTAAAATAAATAAATAAATAAATAAAATTGTAGATATAATAATGTGGCTATGTGTTGTTTTAATTTCTGGTGATACAGATACAGAAAAAATCCATGCAAACAGAAAATTATGAAGAAAGCCATGGCAATAACTAAATCAGTAAACAACTGCTGAGGTTTAAGTAACTGACAAGCAAATTTATGCTATAAATATGCTATTGTTTTCCTTTTTTAAGTGAAATAATAAACACATTTTCCATATGTAATAAGTACCAAGACATTTATGTTTGAAGGCCTTTTAGAGGAGATAACACAAGGATCCCAGAGTTCGTACCTCACCCCTTATACCACATTCTGTACTAGCCTTTTTGCTCTTTACATTTGCTTATTTAACCCTATATTCCATCTACCTCAAGCTTCTGAACACTTACTGAACCATCTGAAACCTTTCCAAAATGATAGTTAGGAAGCACTTTATGGCCTCACTTTTTTCAGTTATCTGCATGCCACCTACTCCCCACTCTCTTATTTTTCTTTATATACCTTTTTCTTTTCTTTCAGTAATTCTAACTGAAACCTACATCATCCTTCAAAGGCCTGGGTCCTTCCGATAATCTCAAGCGGTGATCTTTTTTTCCCCATCATCTACATCTCTCATATTCCAGGTAGTTCTCTTTGATCTTCTCCTAAAATATTCAGCTGTATCATTAACCCCGAGGAGAGCATATTATTGCTCCTGAAATAATTTAGTACCCTGTGCTCATTACTAATGTCAAAACTGGTTTTGGCATAATTATCGTGAATCTAGTAACTTTATATCATTATTCTACAATTGTGATACCATTGCCCTTTGACTCCTGCCTACTGACATTGAATTCCATTTCATCTTAAACATTCGATTTACATTGCCATATCATCTAGCTCTTGCATTTCTAAAAACATAGTAACTCTTGCATAATCATAATTTTAAGCACTCATTCTCTAATATTATCTTATTTCAACCCTGCTTTTACTGCAACAAATCTATGATTTCATTAACACCTACCTCATGACCTTCATTACCTAGATTATCTCACTCAGGTATTTGATTCTGACTCTTATTTATGATAACTTATGCAGTGATTATCATTTTTTCTTTTTCCTTATTGATAAAACCTGGTCAGGCTGTAATACTCAGTGTATCCCACTTTTTCATCCTTCTGCTTTACTGCCTTTTAATTAATTATATATATATTTATATAAAATACGTTATCATCCCATAGTTCAATCTCATCAAGTAGAATTGTACAACTGTTACCACAATCAGTTGCCAAGCATTCTTTTCTTCCATGGACTCCTTGACGTCATCTCCCCTCCATTCCCCTCCAACACTGAATCCACCACCGACCCTTATTCTGCTTACTGTCTCTATAGTTTCATCAGTCCTGGGTTTGATATATCAAAAATCAGAAAACATGTAACAATTTCAAGAGGGTGACTTCCAATGAGTTGAAACCTCTAAGGTACTTCCTAATTCGGACAAGCAAAAAGCAAACAAAACAATACAAACTAAAGATACAGGTTTCTTAAGACACCAGAGCAGGTCCAGCATGCATTGTAGGGGGGAATCTTTTGACAATGTTTGAAATGTTCACGTCATATTTATGCCTTTGCTTTTCTAAGCTCATCACTTCAAAACTGAGAAACGAGCTTCTCTTCAGTCACCATTGAGTACCCTTGGACTCACAGTGCCCACTCTGTCTGGCAATGGCGTGCTCCTACTCCCTAGGCCTTCAGCACCTGGTAATGTTTTGAGCTGTGCACCATGTTTTCCATGGCTCCTTCCTCCAAAGTGGAGTCAAGTTCTTCATAGTTGTGTTTCCAGTCTGAATGCTCAGCTGAGACCTGTTCACTTTGCATGAATCTGCTGACATTTAAAATACCATTAAAATAGCATCCAGCATCACAGCAATATAGAACCCACCACAGTTTAACAATATGACTGACAAGTTGCGGAAAAAACCAGAGTATTCATTATAATGAAATATGTAAATTGTAAAATCCTAGCTATCAAACTAAAAAGGAAAACAAAATCAACTCATTCCCAATATCTCAGACTGAACAAACTAAAATGAAATTTTAGTCTTTAAGCTGACATATTGAAAGGTTCTCTAAGCAAAATATTTAATGAGGCAAGAAGGATGAGGAAAAAATGAAAAGAGTGCATAAGCTATTGTACCCTCAAAATAATGAGCTGACATTCAAATACTCAAGAAATAGTATATGATGAAGAAGCAATGATACTGAAGGACAAGCCAAAATTGCACTGCAGGTATTAGAAACAAATTCTAGGAATTGAAGGATTATGAATTTGAATATTTTTAAGCAAAAACAAAACAAAAACAAAAAACTGATCAATTGCAAGAAGCACTTACTTTTCTATGCCAAGTAACTTAAGATAGTTATATGGAAAACTGACAAATACATCAATGTTTGTAAGCATTCCAAAGAAAGGTGATCTAATGGAATATTTAAATTATTAAAAAATAATTAATAAAACTTGATACAATACCCAGAAGAAGGAACAAGTCTATCCCGAAGGAAGTACAGTCAGAATTACTCAGAGTCAAGAATGCTGAAATGGAATTTCATGTATTTTGGGCATCTTATCCAGAGAGAACACTCCCTGTAAAAAGATATTGTGCTCTGTAATGTAACTGCTCATTGAAAAGATGAAGAACTGAAACTGTGAGCAATACAGATGGATGCAGCCACTACAACACAGGACTTAACCTGAATAACCGTGAGAAAGGCAAAGGTAGTGTCTTGTTCTATTTTACATCGAGATCCTATAAGATAAGGCTTACTAGATGGAAATTAACAGCAACAACTTTTAGTTTAATTTAGTAGTATTTCATTTAGTATTCATTCTTTTTATAAGTCTTGCTTTTCTGGTTAGGTGTATTCCTACATATTTTATGGTTTGGGTAGTTGGTAGAAATTGTTTTGTTTTCCTGCATTCCTATCCATGTGTATTTGTGTCTGTATAAAACAATTTGACAGATTTTTTAATATTAGTCCTATAGCCTAAAACATTGTCAAATATTTAGTTTGGTTCCTGTATATTCCTCACACTATCTCTGGAATTTTCTTTATATAGGATGAGATCACCTGATAATAGGTATAGTTTTACCACTTTCTTGCTAATTTGTAAGTTGTTTTTTTTCTTCATTTCTGTTCATGCCTTATTCTTTTGAATAAAATTTTCAATACAATGTTGAAAAGAGTGTTGATAGTGTGTATCTATCCTTGTTTGGTTCACAATCACATTTGAGAATAAAAATGGCTGTTGATTTTGAGCAGTTACCCCTAATAATATTGAATTTTTTCTTTGATATTCATATTTTACTGAGAATTTATCTAGAATGTGTATTGGATTTCATCAAATATGCTTCTTATAATTCATATGAAATTCTGGCACTTTTGCTTTATTCATATGTTGCATTATGTTGATTGTGTTTCTAATGTTGGATCACCTATACATACTAAATATTACTCCCACTTGGTTGTGATGGATTCTTATTTTTTTAATACGATACTAGATTTTACTAGCTATGATATTCTAGTGCCTAAATTCATAAAGGACTTGGGTCTATGATTTTCTTTTTTAGTGCTGGCTTAAGCTGTCCTTAATATCATAGTAACATGTGCTTCATAAAATGAGCTTGGGAATTCTTCATGTATTTCTATGTTCTGGAACAGGTTGAGTAGAATTGAAATCTTTAATTCCCTTAATGTTTGATAGAATCATCCAGTGAAACTTTTGGGCAAGAGATTTTTTTTGTTGAACCTTCTGTAAGGGGATGTCCAGTTGCCTACAGATGGGCTTTGGGTCTCCACTCCCCACTCTTGCTCATTTACAATGATATGTCTTCTTGCTCTTTAATGCCTGATACCTGATCCCAATGACACCTCATGATTACACAGACTGGTGTGCTTGTTCCGTGTGGGATTCTGCTAGATAACCACTTGTTTATCTTCAAGATTTTAAGACCCCAGAGGCTATATCTTTTGATAGCCAGGCATCATCATCTTTCTTTGTCACGTTTTCTTATGCACCCATTTTGTCTTCAGTGATCCTGTCAGGGAGGGTGCACAATACAGAATGCCAGGTTATTAGAACCAAGTGTTCTTGTGTGGAGGGAGTACTTGAGTAAAGGCCCCATATCCACCTGCTATCTTAATAGTTAGCATATAAATATATGAACATAGATCTATTTCACTATGTTTACATATAAATATATTCACATATGTACATACACGTAGTAGATCTCTATAACTGTCCTTTGTCTCCTAGTTATTTCCTTTTACTTTTCTCTCTTGTCCCACTATAATGTTCAGTCTTAATTCAGGTTTCACTAATTCCTCTCTGTTTCATTGCCCTTGAAAAAGCTCCACCAGGCATCCTATGCCTCCTTGCTTTCAATTTTAGATCACTTGTGTTTTCCTTGTCACTGGGTTTGTTGACACCCCCTTTCTATCCCTTGCCTCCCTATCTCCCTTGTTTACACAGAATTGTCAGTCCTATTGTTTTCTCTTCTGGTTTGTTTTTCCCATCTATCTTATCCAGATAGGCCTTCAGAGACAATAATAAGTACAAAATCAAGACAGAGCAAAACAAAGCAAAAAAAGAAAACACAAAACAATAACGACACAATGACAAAAAAGGAAAAGCCTATAAATAGTTCCAGGGCTATTTGTTGATCTTTAGGAGTGTTTTCCAGTAGAGTCTGATGGGGTGCCATGCCCTGGCTCCAAAGTCTATTTTTGGTATTCCCCCGGGATGTCATTGCTTTGCATATCCCTAGTGAATTGCATCGATGAGGCGGGGTCAAATCTGGCACAATACCCATACTGTGTCTCCAGTGTTGTACCCTATAGTGCATAGTGACATATCTTCTTTTCAGTCCCACTTGAATTTCTGGAAGCTCCCTTAAATATACTGCTATAATTTTTTTACATTCTAATAATCAATGATTATAAATTAATCTTGATTATATGATCAAATTCAGGCTGAAGAAATTGATAGAATTATTCAATTTCTACATCACTAGCTTTACTGTTTTGTCATTACTTACATCTGCTGATTGTTAAAAATTCAGCAAAATTTTGTGTGTAGGTGACACTGTTATTAGTATTTTTATATAATTTCTGCTTTTTATTTGTCATATTTCATTGGTATAGGTATATGGATATATCTCTTACAATCATTTGGCCAGGTAGCTACTCTATAAGTGTATTGGTATAGGTAGGTGAGTGCTATTGGTATTCTATCTATTACTTAGGTTTTTTTGCGAATGTATTTAGTGTAGCTCAGATTTTAGTTTCAATACCATTGGTTCTTGAACTTATCTCTTGAAATGTTTCAATATAGCTCAATTTTTATTTTTTCTTATTCATTTAGGTTCACTCACTCTTTGGATTTTTTTCTGTCTTCTTCTAAAATCATCATTCAATATTTTCCCTATAGAACCACTTGATATTGCAACCAAATGCTTGCATTTTTCCTCCAGTTCTTTTGACTTGCTCTATACTGAGCATGTTCTTCCTTTATGGTTTCTTAACTCCAGAAGTTTGTTCAAGTTGAGAAAAGGTAGCTGAAATGAAAAAGTTTTCAGTTTCACAAAAGGCTATGATATAATGTTCAATTTCATTTTTATCACAAATGGTTTATCCTCCAACTGCAGTTCCTTGTCTTTATTTACAGCTTTCATGTTGCAATTGATAGTAAATTATCAATGCAACTTGATTGCTTGTTTGACTAACTAGAAACTGAAGATGTGGGTACAGTCTTCAATTTATTTATCACTAGCTTTACTGGTTGGTGATTAAATTTGATAGCTGTGATAATTGTATAGCTATTAATTGAATTTATGGATCTACATATAATTTTATCACAGATATCATTGTGCTTTAAGATATATCTTGGAATTTTATTTTTGACTTTGAATGTGATACTATTCCTCTTAAACTTGTCATTCCCAGTATAGTAAACTATGTGATGGCATAATTCAACATGGCAGATACAAGTCAATTTCATCTCACTAATGCCAAATATATAAATTTATGCACTCATTTTTGAAAGTTTAAACTTTTTCTAGATTCATATTCTCAATATTTCCATGTTGAGAAATATTCTAAATAGTTGTTTTCAATTGTTTCCTCTTATTTTGAATTGTATCTGTCAGCAGATGAAGGTACTAGAAACTTTTCATAAAATCTTAGAATATCTGTCAATGTTCTACTGATAATCATAATATTTTAAGTAGCTAATCCATTAGAAGTGGACTGTGTATCCCTTTTTTTCTAACCTGGTCTTAATCTGGAAGTCCTTCTGAAACCTGTTAAACTTGGGTGACTCAGCTGAAATTTGAAACAACAGTGACATAGCTTTCCACATGACAGCAATAAGAGAGCTATTACAATACAACAAATTGACACACAAGTAGTAGAACTGTAGGAATAGAGTAACATTATGTTGGACACAGTTCCATAGAGAAACAAAACCAGGACACTAAAAATTGTGTATGTACATATATATATAGATATAGAAGTATAGATATATACCATAAGAAATAAAAAGTACAAGGCACCAATGAAATATTTTTAAAAAAGAAAGAAAATTCAATTAATCTATTTAGTAGTATGAATGGTTCAGTGCAACTCACTTCTCTGAGACAACAAATACCCTGGCAGGTCTTCAAGTCTTAAGGGGTTGTTCTCTGTAGTCCTCTGTAGAGCAATTCAGGCTGCCCAGTCACAGGCAGCAAACAGAGAGGCAGGTCATCAACATTCCCCAGCTCAAGGGATGTATGTGCCAGTAGTGTGGAGAAGCAGGGCCTGCAGAAACGTCAAATTGTAGCAGTGCAGTCCACAGGTAGGTGTCCCACAGGGAGACTAGGTCATAAATAGAGGCACAGAACAAGCAAGGCAGCGGCACACTGGTCTGATGACTACAGCAAGAGACAGGAAGAGCGAGGTTTGCTGAGCCATTCATCTCTCTGCCCTACATTTAATCTTACACGTGTCAGTTGGTCATGTTGGCACAGTAAGCCTACCTATAACAAAACACTCCTTGCCAACTTGGCACCTGTACACAATTCTTTAGCTATATTTAATTTTCAGACCTTAATGAAATCACATTTATACTTAAAATCAAACACCTATCATACCTGTAAATAAAAGCACACTGAGTCTAATTATATCTGATATATTATATATGAACAGAGGAAAGGTATTTAATAAGCACATATAAAGAAAATAAGCTAACAATCACAGACCTCGCTTTTGCAATTGATCACATGGTCCTAACTGAGAGGTAGAACTGCCTTCCCGTACTACACATTCTGTACTGCCTTTGCACTCAGCAAACACTACAGCTGGCTGCAGTTTTTTTGCATGGTGGGATGACCGAGACCTTCATTCCTGAGGGGTCTGGGCCAGTAGACATTAGACATCCTGCCATGATTGGGTTGCTGTGATTTACCATTTACTTTTACCCCTGGGCATGGTAACACTAAGAGTCAGCCTATGGGGGTCTCCTGGATTCCAGACATATTCTTCTTTACCCATATTATGTAGCACCAGTCCAGTTTCTCCTTGGTAATCAGAACCAATCACACTCCTCAGTATAGTGACACCCTTCCTGACCTGTTGATTCTAAGGCACAACACGAGAAACCCAAAGTGGCCAGACAGCATTCTCAGCTGCCAGATCAGTGTTTTGACTTTTTTTTTTCTCATGGTATACTTTTATTTATTAAGCGCTTCTTTTTCCTTCCCTCAATTTTCTTATGACTTGGCACAGATTGTGCACTGATTTCTTTGTAACCATTAATTATAAAGAAAATGATGTTTGTTTAGTTTGATCAGCTATTTCCAGAAAATGTTTATAAGTATCAAATGTTATATGCAGAATAACATGACTCAATACAGAGATTTGTAATTTAGTGAATTTTTCTAGGAATAATTTCTTTCCAGATACTTGTAATTGATACCACTACATACAAAGATATAAACAGATCCTCTTAACTGATAGGTGGTCTCCTAGAACAGTAGGTTATACAAAATCCCCTTCAGTGAGTCTAGAGACTTTGTTCTAAGGCAGTTTCTGCAGCCAGCATTTCTGCACCTTTTATGATCTAATAAAATAAATGTTGCCTTGTTTCAATAGTCAATTAGCCTAGAGAACTACTCTGATATGATTTTGAACACTTTGTGAGAGTCAGGTTGTATATCTTATAAGATTCCTACCAGTTTATACTCTCTCTTGAAAAAAACATTGTAATAAGTATTGAAATAAAATCTATTGCTTCCTACTTTGTATTCTACCTATTATATTCACTTTCTAAGAAGAGACAGAAGTATTTTCATAATTAAATGATTTAAAATGTCAAATTCCTAATAAAAATTATTCAAATAACTTAGTAAAAAAAGTCATGAAAGATTTACTGTTAGAAGTTTAAGTGTGAATTTTTGTGGTGCCCTTGAAATAAACTGAATAATTCAAGAAATATTTCTTACTGTTATATATATAAGATATTATATGTATTCTTATAAATGCATCACTAAAATCTCTTTTTAAAATATTCACTGTGGTGATTCAGGTATATCGACGTAACAATTTAATAACCAATAGATGGAGTTGACTCTTGGCAAGGGAAGGTTGAATTCTGCATTAGTTTCAGATACTCCATATAAGTACATGGCAAGATTTCTTAAATAGCACTAAGAATCTCCCTCTTTCTGCATGGCACAGTTCATCTAAACCTGTGCCTAGAGCACTAACACAACTAGAAAAAGGAACTCAATGGACCTGAATACCAAATACATTAATGAAATAAGGACAGAGTTTAAATCACTTGAAATATTGAAACATAATTCAGTAGGATTTTAATATACAATTTTAAAACTCTTAATAATTTATGAGTCATAATTACTATAAGAACATTCATAGCTCTTGTTAAGACATGATTTTCATCATAATAAGATATCAATATTTTATTCTTGTTGAGTATCATAAAATTAAAACAAATCATTTTACTGTGCTCTAGGCAATACGTTTTTAAGAAGGGGAGTAATCTGATATGTGCATATATAATCGTGACTTTTCCCTCTCAGGAATTTCATGAATTTAAAATTAATTTATAATATAGAGTTTTACATTGTGCTCAGAACTCTTGGAGTTAGGAGTTGTTAAATGTGTTTTTGATGCCTAAAAGTCTTTGCATATAACAGCTAAAATGCTAGCTTTATGAGAACATACTTAGTGGCATAATGCAGAAATGGATGAGAATAGATCCTAGTTTGACCCTAAAATATATGATGCTATCGCAAGTTTCAAATAGTTCTCTTAATGGTTGAAATACTAGACTGTTAACTAAAATGTTGGAGCTTCAATGTGCTCAGAGACACCACAAAAGAAAGTCTTATTTCTGAAAAAAAAGTTATTAATCCCATAGGACAGCTCAGCCACTGGACAAGCATTGGGCAAAAGCTTATGAATATTACCTTTAAAGTGGACTTTTTTCCTCCCAAAAAGAAAAAGAAAAAAAAAACTGTTATAAGGCGAATTTGAGATTCCAAACAAAAGCTTTTGGTTGTAGAAGAATTAATCATTTGAGATCAACGTGTTACTGTATAATTTAGCTACAGAAACAGCTACCAATATATTTATGGCCATGTCTCCTATTGTGTGCAGATGAAAATGAGAGGTTATGTATTTAGCAATCAGACACTTTAGTCATTTAGGTGTAAAAACACTAATAGCTTTTCTGTGTTTGAGGTTGTGATACAAAAATATGCAGCATGCAAATAATTTTCCCATTCTCAGGAATTTCATGAATGTAAAATTGATGTGCATCATATTCTAAATTCTTTACTTAAAATGGCTTTTAATTTAAAATTTAAAACATTTTTTAAAATAACTTGTGGTAGATAAACTATGAAAGAGCTGATGTCTGTTTGTAGGTCAATGAACTATGCTGTTCCCTCTTCCTATATAATGAACATTGTGGCACCATCCAGGAACAGTTAGCCGTGAGGTGGGTGGCTTCAACTACCCTGCAGAAGGAAGGTGAGGTGAACCACCTCAGTCTTAGACTGAGCCCAAACAGTCTTAGAAACACCTCGTAGGTTTGCTATCAGTTGGGGTATAGTGGATGGCAGTTTTATTTTTGAATTAAAAATCATTTTATTAGGGGCTTGTACATCATTTTTCCAATACATAAGTAAACATACTGTGACAAGAACCCTTGCACGTCCGCTGCCGTCATCATTCTCCAAACATCCGCCCTTTCCCCCAGCCCCTGGTGTCCGTTCCTCCAAACGGTCCCCTGTTCCCCTGCTCTCTCTCTCTCCCATCAACCCTCAATACTTTATAAATCATTTTTATTCTGTCATATGTTACCTTGCCCGACACCTTTCTCAACCCACTCCCCCATGCCCGTTTCCAGATAGGTCATATGTAGATCCTTGCAATTGGTTCCGTCTCTACCCCATCTTCTCTCCACCCATCCAGTAGTTCCTTTCTAACCACCGGCCCAAGGGGGCTCATCCATCCTGATTTCCCCATATCTCCAGCCCCCCTCCACTAGTGTACCTTCTCCAGTCCATCCGGATGTGCAAGGTAGAGTTGGAATCATGATGGTTGGGGGGTAGGGAGACCTCAGGAACTGCACTCTGACTAGTCTGTCTCCTTCCTGTGGCTCCCCTGTAAAGGGGTGACCAATTACCCACCAGTAGGTCTTAGGTCCCCACCCTGCTCCTCCCCTCACTCGTAATGAAGTGATTCCTGTTCTTTGATGCTCGATATCTGCTCCCTTTGAGCCCTCTTCATCACACTTGATGGTGTGCTTCTTCCCTGTGGGCTTTGCTGTGTCCATGCTGAATGACAACTCAGTTATCTTCAAGTCTTTGAAACTCTGGACATTCAATCATTTGGTAGCTGGGCACCATCTTTTAGTTTGCCTCTGTATCCATTTGTCTTCAGTGATATCGGGAGTTAATTGGTCCATTGATTTTGATTTTTGTTCTTTGATGCCTGCTGCCTGATAGTTTCAGCACCTCATGATCGCACAGGCAAGTGAGCTTCTTTTATGGTGGGTTTTGTTGCTCCTGAGCTAGATGGCTGCTTGTTTATGCTCAAGCCTTTAAGACCACAGATGCCATATCTTTTGATAGCTGGGCACCATCAGCTTTCTTCACCACTCTTGCTCATGTTCCCACATGTCCTCAATGGGCACCTTGGTGGTGTGTGAACACACTGATATGTGTCCCCCTCCCACCCCCCCATTTGATGTCTATTGCCTAGACCTTTCACCACTGTGTGACCACGTTGGCTGTTGTGCTTCTTCTGTGTGGGTGTGATCTCTTCTCAAGTGGATGGTCTATTGTTTATCTTCAGGCTTTTAAGACTCCAGACGATATATCCTTTGATGCCTGAGCACTATCGTCTTTCTTCACCACATTTGCTTATGCACCCTTTTACTTCAGTGATCATGTTGGGCCAGTGAGCCTCGAGGAATACCAGATTCATAAAACAAAGTGTTCTTGCATTGAGGGAGCACCAGGGTGAGGGCCCAAGGTCCACCTGTTGCCCTATAATTTGGCCTGTAGATATGTTCTTAAAGTTATTCCCACCTTATAACAGATAGTTGTATTTATGTATAGACATACCCATATTAGATTTTTGTAAGTGCCCTTTGCCTTCTTGCTCTTTCCTCTATTTCCTTTGTCTCCCTCCTGTCCCACCATCTTGTTCCACCTTCATTGGTGTTTCAGTGTTTCCTCATAAATTCTTTGTCCTTGCTTAATCTTGACCAGGCCTCACACACCCTCCTTTCCATTGGTTTCAGACCATTTGTTGCTCTCCCTCCCCCATCCATGTGTTTGTCCATACCCCCTCTCCTCCCATCTCTTATGGCCCCAGGAACCATTGTTTGCCCAGTCCTTTCTGTGGCTCATAGCAACTCCAGAGGGATATAGTTCTCTGAGCATCATATGTCAGCGTGGAGCTTGGACCAGCTCTCTTCCTCTTCCTCCCTTCTTATCTTTATCCCTGTGGGTGTGGGATACTGGCCCCTCCCCCAACCTGTTCTCTGCCATACCCACTTCTAGAAAAGGAGTCCATCTGACTCTGGTTGCTTCCAGCTCTGTAGCTCTCTCTTTTCTTGCATCCTTCCATTCATACACGCTGTCCTACTGGTTGGGTGCTTTGTGGTAGGAACTGCTTGCCCACTCCGGTTTCTGTGGAGGCAAGACCATGGGTTTTTATACTCTATAGCCCAAATGTCCATATGGGATAATAGTCAATTAGGTTTATTGAAAAGAGAGCTTTGTTTCTGCGGAGAGCCCTTGTAAGGCATTTTTTGTTAGGTGCCATTGCATTGGTTCAGACTCATATTGACCTTAAGTGCGAACAAACAAAACATGGCCCAGTCCTGTGCCATTTTCAAATTGTTATGTTTGAAATAGTTGTTGGAGCCACTTTGCCTAGCCATCTCTTCTAGATCTTTCTCTTTTCCACGGACCCCTGAGATTACCAAGCATCACACCCTTTTCCAGGGACTAATCTCTTCTGATAACATGTTCAAAGAATATAAGACAAAGTCTTGCCATCCTAGCTTCCAAGGAACATTCTAGCTGTACTTTTTCAAGAGAGACTTGTCAGTTTTTCTGAAAGTCCATGAAGCTCTCAATATTCTTGCCTTGTCCCCTAAATAGATGCACTGATTCTTCTTATTATTCCTTATTCAGTATCCAACTTTTACATGTACATGAAGTGACTGAAAATATTGTAGATTGGGTCAGGCAAACTTGGTTCTCAAAAAGATTTCCATGCTCTTCAATATTTTAAAGAAACCTTATGCAGTATATTTGCTCAATGCAAATGATTTCTTGACTGCTATTTTCATGAGTATTGATTGCAAATCCAACCAAAAGAAACAAGATGAAATACTTGACATTTTCTTTTTTAAAATCATTTTATTGGAGGCTCATACAATTCATCATAATGCATACAATCCATTGTATGCAAAGCACACTTGTGCTTTTGTTACCATCATCAATCTCAAAACATTTTTTTCTAGTTAAACCCTTGGTATTAGGTCCTCATTTTCTCCTCCCTCCCAACTCCCCCTTCCCTCATGAACCCTTGATAATTTATGAATTATTATTATTTTATCATATCATACACTGTCCAAAGTCTCTCTACACCCACTTCCCTGTTGCCCATATCCCAGGGAGGAGGTTATATGTAGATCCTTTTAATGGGTTCCTCCTTTCTGCTCCACCTTCCCTCCACCTTCCCAGTATCACCAGTCTGACCACTTATCCCAAAGGGATTATATGTCCTGGATTCATTATATTTCTGGTTCCTATCTGAACATCCTGTGGCCTAAATGGATTTGTGAGATAGAATTGGGATCATGATAGTGGGAGGGAGGAAGCATTTAAGAACTAGAGGAAACTTGTGTATTTCATTGTACCCTGACTGTTGCTGCATTGTACCCTGACTGGCTCACCTCCTCCCCCCAACCCTTCTTTAAGGGGACATCACTTCACCTATAGATGGTCTTTGGATCCCCAGACTGTATGTTCCCCCCCACAAACACACTTATAAATTTTGTACTTTTTGATGCCTGGTACCTGTTCCATTCGATACCTCATGTTGCCCAGGCTGGTGTGCTTCTTCCATGTGGGCTTTGTTGTTTCTGAACTAGATGACTGCTTGTTTAACTTCAAGCCTTTGAGACTCCAAATGCTACATCTTTTAGTAGTCAGGCACCATCATATGATGAAATCCTTGACATTTTCAATCTTATTGTTGATTACTTTTTTATTAGTATAGGTGTGACAGCTTTTGCCTTCTTTACATTGATTTTTGATCCATACTGAAGTTTAAAGATGTGTAATTTAGATGCCACATTATTCAGATATTCCAGTTTATCTGATTATTTACTCAGTATATAGGTTGAATACATATAGTGAAAATATACAATCCTGAGTCACATTCTTCCAGGTTTTAAACCATTTAGTAACCTCTTATGCTCTTCAAACAATTGTCTCAATCCACATACAGGTTATACAAGAACACAAAGGAATATTATAGGATTTTCTTTTTTCTCAACACCAATATACATAGTTAGTTATGATCCACAGAGTCCTATGATTTGCATAGTCAATAAAACATAAGTAAATATCTTTCAGGTAGAGTGCGTTTTGAGCTTTGCTAACATCAGCAATAATATCTCTTTGGAGCAAGCTGCTTTCTGAATCCTATTTGACTTTGAAGTTCCCTCTTGACGTACTGCTCCAAATGATGTTGAATGATGGTCAGTAAAATGTTAATTGCATGTAATATCAAGGATATTATTCATTAATTTCTGAGTAACATTGTATCACTTCTTTTTTGGAATGGGTACAAATATGGCCACAAGCCTTCTTCATGTCCATAGGCATAGGAGAATGAGTATACCTAGTGGTTCATCAGCTGGCTGAAACATTTCACTTAATCGTTTGAAAATTCCTGGATTTTATTTTTCAAAAATACTTTCAGTTAAGTTTGTACTGCTTCCTTCAATATGATTGGTCCTTGAATAGATGCTACCTCTTTAAATGGTTGAATGTCAACCAGTTCTTTCTATCTGTGGATTCCTTCCATCTTCTTTTAATGCTTCCTCACTTTATACCCATAGAATTATTCAATATTTCAACTGGCTTGGATCCCCCCCCCCCCCGTTCTTTTAGTTTGAGCTATGCTGAGCATGTTGTACTTCTTGAGTTTTCTAAGTTCAGGATTTTACGCATTTCATTCTAATACTTTACTTTGTGTTTCCAAGCTACCCTGAGAAAATGTATATTCAGCTCTATTAGTCCATCAGTTCTTCCATCTATGTTGAATATTTTATGATCAACAGCAAATTTTAGAATATCTTTTGACATCCACTTTCATCTCTTCTTTCTTTCCTGACTTCTTAATGGTTTTTTTGTTTCTTGATCTCATGCTACAGATTTTGTTCATAAAATTCAAGTGACTAATATTCAAAGTTGCATTTTGGCTTTTATATTCTTCTTTTTCTTCAACTTTAACCTGAATGTATGTATGAACAACAGACCCTCCTACCCTCACATGGACTGCTGACATTCGGCTTAGCCATTGTCGATTCCCACATATGTAATCAATTTGGCTTTTGTGAATTCCATCTGGAAAATCCATAGGCATAGTCATTATTTGTGTCATTGAAGTGGTATGTACAATGAAGTAATTGCAGGTGTTGCAAAATTCTATCCTGTCATCTCCAAATTCATTTTTCATCACCATGGCAGTATTTTCCAACTTCTTTTCTTCATGTGTTGCTTCTAACTTTTGCATTGAAATTGCAAAAAAAAAATTATCAACACGCCTTCATGCATGCTTGTTCAACTACAGATTGCAGATATTGATAGAATGTTTCAATTTCTTCATCATTGGCTTAAAGGGCTGGTGTGTACATGTCATCCAGAGCCTTCTGAAAACTGGAGAGTCACATTTTAGGCTGTGATACTAATCGTTCCTTTGACATTGGATTAAGTGATTTCCAATCCTTCAGTGACTGATGATGGTGTGCTTCTTCCATGTGCACTTGGTCGACATCTCACTTAGATGGCTATTTGTTTGGAGACTAGCTTTAAAGACCCCAAACACTATACAAAGATTTTAAAATAGATAACTAAATTGTCGGCTCATACATATATTATAACAGAGCCATATAGCTGTCACATTAAACAAACATGTACAATTACTGGCATCAACAATTCCTAAACAGTGCCTTTCTTCTTGAGCCCTTTGAGATCAGGACTTTCCTGCCGTCTCCCATATAGCATCCCACAAACTCTTAATATATTATGATATGTTTTATTATCTATGCCTATCTTAAACTGCCCATTCTATCCTTTCACCTACTATTCTGTTATTCTTCCCCTGGATGGGGTTATTATGTTGTCATTGTTATCCATTCCTCCTTCCATCTCTTCCTCAATCTTCCCTTCTCCTGTCCTCCTGTAATCATTGTTCCCATTACTCTTTCTGAGGGCAGGTGTCTTTCTTGAATTTTATAAAATGAAAGCACCACTTTCTGTACACTGGGCTAAAAAGAAATTTGAGACTAGACAGATCATAATAGTGGAGGAAGAAAGGATTAAAGATTTAGAGGAGTGTTATGTTAAGATGGGCTAGAGAAACAAATATAAGTCTCATGTGAATATCAAAAAAGGGCTTTATATGCAAGAGCAATTGAACATTTAGGAAGTATCCCAATCCAGTACAGATCAAGTCCAATAATCTAATATCCGCCTCTATATCCAACACCAATTCACAAATTCCTCTTGAGACTCATGAAATATCTGCAATGATTCACATGCAGTGTGATCACAGACCAGTGGGTGGGAAGTCTTATGGCTGTGGCAGTGGAAGCATCTCAGTGTTGGCGTGGTTCTCCATGTGGCTTCTTCAGGTCCAGAGATCTAGCATAGCTCCATGTGTCTTGTAACGGAAATGTGTCACAGGGAGTGAGCATGAGCCTCTCCTCCAGTGAGCTATTTATCTCCATAGCGCCTTCACGTGAGGCCAGGAAGCAGTGACCTGAATGACAGGCTAACCTCCATCCCTTCACTCTTAAGTCTCAAATTGACATGAGATTATGTAACTATCACAAGTTGTTGGTGCTAAACTGACCCTTGGGTGCATTTTCTCCTCCATATAGTCCTCTGTGCAGAGATGTCCAATTATCCATGTGTTTTCTCTAGGTTGATCCCTCTCCATCACCTCATGAAGATTGTTTATTTTTCAAATTCTGATGTCAGTTCCCATTGAAACCTCATGATCACACATACTGGTATGTTTCTTTGTGTAGGCTTTGTTGATTCCCTGGTAGATGATGACTTTTGGGTGACTTCAATCTTTGAAGACCCCAAACACTGTATCTTTAATAGTCAAGCACCATTTGCTTTCTTCAAAACATTTGTTTATATCCAGTTTGTTTCAGCAATCATGCTGGGCCAATGGGCATTGCCCAATGCCATATCATTATAGCAAAAGTTTCTTGAGTTGAGGAAATATTTATCTGATATCAATGCAACATCTAATTTCTTTATCACATTTTGGTATAGTGCATATATCTTTTGTGATCCCTCCTGAGGGTAAGCATTCAGCAGGACCATGATGTAGGAACTAATTGTTCTTAAGTTGGAGCTAGTGTTTTCCCAAAGACATTCCTGGATTTATGATTTAATTAATTAATTAATTAATTGGGAATTAATGGATATATCATATCATCCCATAGTTTAATCACATCAAGCAGATGGGGAAAACAATGCAGGGGAAAATAATTGGAGCAAACACATCTGTGTGAACACAAATGCATGTCATTTGGTAAGAAAAGAGGGAGGACCAATCTCCAGTGGAGAGGAATAATGACTAACAATTCTTTGGGATCAATAAGAGGGGAGTGTCTTTGTTGGTATGCACTTAATATGCTTGACTCAGGCTTCTGGTTGCATCCTGGGGACCCAGGCCTGACGTGGTGGGACGCTGGGACACTGAATCCTGGATCATCAACACATGCTCCAGAGGCTGCATTAGTGGGATACCATGTGGAAACACCCCTGGGTGAATTGGACTCTTCCTCAGACACAATTTAATCTGAGGATTAAAGTTGCAAAATACATGGTGTAGGATGAAGCAGAAGACAGCTGTACTGAGATTGTTGAACTTTTGCTGGCAGATAAATATGGTCTTACTACATCTATGCTCTATATGCTGTATTAAGACATGTATGATTCTCACAACTCTGTGATGGACACTGTGCTTTATTTTGCTTTTGTTTTTTTATATTAGTATGTATCTCAGTGTTATTATGTCATGGGAGTCACCTTCTTGAAATTGTACAATATATTTTTGTTTTTCTGTAAATGAACCACAGGATTGGTAAAACTACAGGGACAACAAGGAGAATAAGGGTTTAGAGGATAAGAGGATAGGAGAAGTGTACCGGGGGTGGGGGCAAAAGGGAAATTATTTTTGAAAACTTATTGTGGAATTAATTGTACAATTCTGTACAGGAGGTCTCATGAGACGTTTACAGGGCAGCCACTCATAGACAACCAGAAAAACCCTTTCTCTCCCTCTACCATTCGATCCCAGCTTCTGTGAGGCACTGTTCAGCCAAGTGATACTTACCAAGAGTGCATGGTGGTTTGTTCATTGGAACTGGTGAGGCTTTCTACCAGGCTGTCTGACCTCCTGGCCAACAAACTGGATGCCACACAAGCCTGAGTTCCGCTGCTTGTTTCTTTAGCAGTAGACTCTTGCAGTATTTGTCCTTCTGTGATTGACTTAAGTTTACTCAGCATAATCTCTTCCAGATCTCTCCATGTCTTAAGGTGTTTCATCACTGTTGTTTAGAGAGGCATGGTATTGCATTGTGTGTATATACCAGATAACTTTTATCCATTCTTCTACTAATAGGCCATTTCCAGCATTTGAATTTTGTGAATTCTGCTATAATGAACATGGGGGGAGCATACATCTGTTCATGATCTGTTTCTTATTTCTTTGGGGTAAATGCTGAGTAATGATATTGCTGGTTCATGTGATATTAAAATTGCCATCTGTTTTAAGTATCACCATATCACCTTCCACAATACCTGCATGTATTTTTAAGTCCACTAGAAGTTGACAAGAATGCTAATCTCACTACATCCTCTCCAGCATTTGTAGTTCTGATTTTATTGATGTTGGACTACAGTTATGGATGTTATATGGTATCTCTTGTTTGTTTTGACCTGCATTTCCTGGATGGCAGGTAAATGGGAGTGCTTCCTCCTGTGTTTATTAGCATTCAAGTGTCATCTTTTGTGATATACTGTTCAGATCCTTTGCATCCCTTTTTGGAAGGTTATCAGGTCTTCATTTTGTTTGGTAAGATTGTAATATCCTGTAGATCTTAATAATTAGTCCTTTGACTATTATGCCATTACTAATGTCTTTTCCCAGTCTATGACTCTATTTTTATTCTTCTAATGAAGCCTTTTGATTTATATGTGCTTTATTTTTAATAGGTCCCAGCCAGATACTTTGTTATGACATGTGTTTCCGTTCTTATCTCTTATAACCCATGTATTAAATGTAGTAGGGCACTTAGATTTGTCCAAGTGTTCTCATTGATGATCCAGATAGCTTTGGGTTTTACATTATGTTTTGAGCCTTCTTGCGCTTGTTTTTGTGAATGTAGTGAAATACAGTTCTCTTTTCATTTTTCTGCAGTTGTATATCCAGCTTTTCCAGTACCATCATAGCCTCCATTTAATGCTTTTGAGGTCTTTGATAAAAATCAATTGTGTTACCTCTGATTTTAATTTTTTTTAATTGCCCTTAGCTTGGTAGGCTTTTTGCCAACACTTGAATCTCAAAAATATCATAACCATTTTCTAAATTGTAAGTTTCTTATAACGTTAAACATTTTCTTATCACATGGCTCAGAAGTACCCTTACGAAGTACACCGCCATAGCTTGTCTGTCAGTGTGTCCCACTGTGGTGACCTTTGTGCTGCTGTGGTGCTGTCAGCTATGTCACTGGCATCCCAAAGGCCAGCAGGTTTGGCTACAGTGAATATTTTCCAGGAGAATTATCAGAGGAAGAGCAGACAACAAAGGAGTAGGTTCCCTATTTTGAAGGAAGAAGACACAGAAAACATTGGTTTACCTATTGCTGCTTTTGTTGTTAGATGCCAAGTCTCCTCTTTCCTGTGGAGACGCTATGCACAATGGAATGAGACACTACACAATCCTGAGCCATTCTTGCAATATTTCCCATGCCTGAGCTTTTTTGCAGCAGCCACTGTGTCAATCCATCTAGTTAAGGTCCTTCCTCTTTTACCCCTCTCCTACACTTTGTACATGGTTTAAATGAGGCACATGTGTGACAGAAAGAAGGTACAACAAGCAGTGACACTTTCCAGTGCCCCATATGCTGGATAGGAAAGACCAAGGAAGAATGAATACATTTGAATTTGGTTCTGGAGAAGAGTATTCAAAGTACCTTGGCTTACTGAAAGGACAAACTGATTTGTCTTGGAAAAATTACAACCACAGAGTTCCCACGAAGCAAGGATGGCGAGACTTCTTTTCATGTACGTGTGGCATATTATCCTTGGATAAGACATCCTGTTTAGTAAAATGAAGGGGCAACATATAAGAGGAAGATCCGATTGGGTCAGAACCTACTCAATGACACCTAACAACAAGAACTATTTCCAAGAAAAATGAAAGCATTTACCCCCCCCCCATTTCTGTGGTTTATTTCCAAAAATAACTTTCAAACAAAAAGCTATATGTGAGTGCTTCCAGCAGCTTTACTCAATTGTCGAAAAGCAGGTACAGCAAGTTTATCCTACAACTATTTAATTCATACAGTACTAGTTCATATTAAAAAGGAATACACATTTAATTATTGTAGCAGCATACATGCACCAAAAAATAAAATTCCATGGACTATGCATTGTATAGTTTAATATACATTACATTCTGTAAAAGACAGCATTAGATTGTAGGAACCTGACCATAGTTTTGAAGGAACATTGATTTTTTTTTTTTTTATGGAGAGAGGTTGCCTCTAAATGAGAAGCAATACTAAGATAGAATCAGTGCTTATTGTTGCAAACAAATTCTTGTCACATATTAAGACAACAACAAAAATATTTTATTATTTAATTGATTAGATTTCAGAATAGGTATCACTGGCATAATAACAAGATAGCAACATGGCTACATTACATTTTTTTCCTAAGAGCAGCTAATGATATTTTATAATCTAGGGACTACTCACGTTCTTTGGCGCATGTCCCCTTCCTCTGCTTTCAAAACTAATAATGCATCTCTATCACTAATCATGGAGGCTCAATGGGTTTTATGTGCGAATGTTAACCACAAGCTCAGTCCTTAGAAACCAACCTCATACTAGGAACTGTTACATTCTTTGGGTAGAAAAAAACTCCATCCTTGATTTTGCATGATAAAGAAATTCACACCAAAGCCTGGTCTGTGATCTAATTGAGTTTTTATACAGGATAGAAGAAGTTCCAGGTTTTACAGTTAACTGAAAACAAAACTGACCTCCACCCCACCCCCCAGTGTGGCAACCTGAGGCTTGGGAGGGAGATACCACAGTGAGGCCAAGCAGAAGGCCAAGAAGCAGCTGGGTGGGGTGGGGGGGAGAAAGGTAATGATGTCATGATTCTAGATTTGTAGGGTCTTGTGCTGCAAGGTGTGGTGGATGATACTGGTTCACCCCATTGACTCAATTAAGCCCACCTGGTTTATACTGGTCCAATCCAGGTATAATGCCCACCTCGGAGAGCCGCTCCCAGCCTGCCCCCTCTCCACTCAGGGAGAATTAGCACATGTCCTGTAGCCTACTGTATCTGCTTCCAGCCTTCCGTAGGGGGTGCTAGGCATGGAGAGGAACAACGCCCTCTCTGGCAATTTAGCAAAACCATTAAAAATGTTCACTCCTGTGAAGATGTACACTCTCAGAAGGTCACTGGGGGCAGTCCTGCTCTCTCCAAGTGAGTGGCTGAAAGTCTAAACCAGCTTGAAAGCAGGGAACTTCAAATGTTTTCTCTAGTCTAATATATGTATTTGACTTCACTATTCTGTATCCCGATGTATTTTTATCAGTTTTGTGATTATATTATATTTACTTAGGTAATGTAAGGTGATCTTTCTATTTTAAGATCAAGTGAATTTATTTTGATCTGCAGTCTTCATTCCCCTTCCTATGTGATGTACTACAATCACAGCGGAATGAGATGTGAATGGCTACAGAGAGGCCTTGCTCTATTAACCAGACACGGGCAATTTTGTGGTGAAGATTCATGAATACATGTGGAATTCTGACAGTAGATACACAACTCTCTGTGTTTCTTAAAATCCCCACAACTTTATTAATTTTCAGTTTCCATAGAATAAATTAAAACATGGAGAGACATTTAGAATAGAGAATTTTACAGATTAATTTATTTGAAATGATAATCAATTGCAGATCTACAATGAAAATGAGAGAAAGAAAATATCTCAACCCAATTCCTTTAAAAAGAGCTGTTTGCTGACACAGATAGGAGCTGGAAACAGAGGTAATCCAGGGCATATGATCCCCCAGGACAAGTGATGAGAGTGGCAATACTGGGAGCATGGAAGGAAGGTGGGGTAGAAAGGGGGAACTGATTACAGATATCTGTGTATAACTTCTTCCCTGGGGTACAGACAATGGGGATGTGGGTGAAGGGAGACATGACAAAGTATGACAGCGTAATAATAGTTTATAAATTATCAAAGATTTATGGGGGGTATTGCAGGGAGAAACCGGGAAAATGAGGAACCATTGCCAAGGACTTAGACAGAAAGCAAATGTTATGAGAATGATGAGGGCAGTGGATGTACAGATGTGATTGATAAACAATGGACCTATCTATGGATTGTGATAAGATTTGCATGAGCCCCCAATAAAATGATTGTTTTTAAATTCTAAAAAATAAATCAAAGAAATCCTGAATTATCAATTTCTAAAAAATAGGCATGAGCAGTGAAGAAGGGAGCTATTACCAATATGTTAGTCTAGTAAACTAGAAACATAAATCCACAGAAACTCAAATCTGTGTGAGAGAGTATACATGTAGGGTTATATTCAGAAAACATCCCAAACCAGTCCAGTCCAAGCCCATGTCTGATTTAGCCCACATATCTGACACTGATCGATAAAGTCCTCCTCAAACTCACAAAACACACACAATGATGCCAAATGCAGGAGGATCATAGGCCAATGGGTAGGAAGTCTTTGAATCCAGTGGTCGTGTAAGCTTCACAGAACTGGCAAGGGTCTCCATGCAGCTTCTCGAGCACCCAGCGCTGCATCAGGGAGGTCCATGTGGCTTCTCCTAAGGGATGTCTCACAGGAACTGATCCTTGCGAGCTGAAGCAGGGAACTGGCTAAAGCAGCCAAACCTTGGTCTGACCATCAGAGAGCAAGAGAGCCCCAAACCCTGAAAGGTGAGGCTCACCAAGTCGTTTATCTCTCTGCCCTTCAATTAATTCTACATGTGTTTATCGGCCAAGTTGGCATAATAAACCTTAATTATCTCAACCATTAAGAAAGAAGATCAGAAAGTAGAGTGTGCCATTTAGAATCAGGTTGCTGCAGGCAAAACCTCTTAGACTGAGGGGAAAAATGATTTCAAATCACAGGAGGATATCTTTAGTATGCTCGACTCACAGAGGTTGCGAGAAAACCAGAGCCCATTGGTGAATGCTAACTGCCTAAGAGACAGAGGGAAAGTTTTCCTTTAGCACTGGTGCTCTGAATTGGGACTTTGAGCTTCCTAAACTGTAACAGAATAAATTTCTTTTTGTTTGATTGTTTCTTTTTTGTTTTATTGGGGGGGGGCATCACTGCCCTTTAGTGGTGGGAGTAGGAGGCCCAGCCTTTGCTCCTGTGAGCTGGAATTGAACCTCCATCCCAGTGGGCCGCAATCCCGCACACTACCGCTACGCCACTAGGGCTCAGCTCCAAAATAAATGTCTGTTTGCTAAAGTAAAAAAAAAAGTTTGGCTAAAGACCGAAATTTTTTTCAAAAAATTGTAATATCATTGGAAAATTTATGTCTTCCAGAATTATGAGACATAAATTAAAAATTGTCTTAGTTTTATACTGCAGATATCTTATAATGAAAGCCAGAATTTTAATTGAGCTAGATGTCAAAAATGAAAAAAATAACAAGCCACAGCTGATCCTTGATATGTGCGTTGAGTCAAAGGTTTCAATAAGGTTTGATAGTTACTTTTAAAAATTGCTGTTGTTAACTCTCATTGGTTATGTTCTTATTAATAAAGACCATATGCACAACAGAAGGAAATTCTGCCCATCTCTGTGAACCCCACAATTGTTCTTATATTCGAGCCCATTGTTGTAAGCCACTGTGTCAAATTATCTTGTTAAATTCCTTGCTATTTTTCGTTACCACTCTGCATTACAAAGCCTGATGTCCTCCAGAAAGTGGTCTCTCCTGGTAATATGTACTAAATGTGCAAGATGGAGTCTCCCATCCTCATCTCTAAGGAGAAGTCTAGTTGTATTTCTAGAACAGATTTGTTTGCTCTATTAGCAGTTTATGGTATCATCACTACATTAAGTACTTTAATGAAAAATAGTTGGAAGCGAAACGATTAGCTACCTAGCTACAATTTGTTATATATAATATGTTTTACCCTTCTCCACAGAACCAGACTAGAAAGGGTGACAACCCAGTAGCAATAATTCCAACTACTGACAAGGAGACTGGTCGTACAGTGGTTACTGCTCATTTGTTAATATCAAGGTAAGACTAGGCATCTGTGGTGGTTACATCATAATTTGTCAATTTGAGAGACTGTGAGTGAAGGGCTAGAGTCTAGTCTTTCAATCGTGCTATAGTGAAAGACACTTCTATGTGGGCATGGCCTACTCCTGGGAACTCTGGGAACTCCAGAAATTCCTCCTTGGAGACAGGAGACACTTCTCTGTCTGTACTCTCCCTTGGAGATGCTCTATTGACAAGACACAAGGCTGACCCCCTGTGAGGCATCCCTGAGGAGAAGTCACATGACCTACACTGATGCAGTCAGAAACATTGACCTGAATAAGCTATGTAGAGACCCCTGCCAGTGCTGAGATGTTTACAACACCACTGGATCTACCAATATTTTCTACCCACTGGGCTATGATCATGCTGCACTCAGTGTCGTTGCACATGTTTCATGAGTCTGAAGAGGATTTTATAGATTGGTCTCAGAAATACGAGCTAATGTCTGACTTTTGGGCTTGGACTAGACCGGGTTGGGAAGCTTTCTTAATGTACAACTACCTTTTATATAAAACTTTGCCTTATACAAATTGGCGTATTTATGAATTTGTTTCCCTAGTCTACCCATATTGTCACAGCACAGATATGGTCAAATAAGCCTGAAAATCTTAGGATAGTAAGGAAGTTGGAGGGTCAATGGGGAACTAATACTGTGAGAACAAGAATTAAGAAAATATTCTGAAAAATCATTGTGGTGATGATTGTTCAACTTTTTTTGATGTGATTGTACTATTGAATTGTATGCAATATAACTTTCATATAAATAAAAGTGTTGTGGGAAATTTTTTAGAATACTAGAAAGTACGGCCCACTGGGATG
The DNA here is from genome assembly GCA_004026705.1 of Nesogale talazaci. Lineage (NCBI taxonomy): Eukaryota > Metazoa > Chordata > Mammalia > Afrosoricida > Tenrecidae > Nesogale > Nesogale talazaci. The sequence continues at coordinate 17,405 of PVJH01003560.1, read as the reverse complement.
GAGGTTCAATTCCCACTCACAGGAGCAAAGGCTGGACCTCCTACTCCCACCACCAGGGCAGTGATGCCAAAAAAAAAAGAGAGAGAATACTAGAAAGTACATAATATATGTAGCACAATGATATATATAACATAACATATATTTATAAAATAATAATATACATAACAATTAAATAGGGAAACATGCTCAAAGGATACAAAAGTTGGTCAGAAAGACTGTCAGTGTCAATATTTTTAATAATTTTTGCAAGAATATTAGATTAGTGTTGTTTTTATCCTCCAACATGAGCTAAATATTCATTTTTCTATATTTATATAAACAAATAATCTAATAAGCAAGGAAGTATATAAATTGAGAGAAGGGAATGAATTTTTCTGACACACATCCCCCCCAGATTTAAAAAGAATAAGGTAAATAGTGCATGACTATTTCCAATAATGATTAAGGTAAGCAAGATTCATTAATGGATGCTAAAATTAGTGGAGAAATTATAATAGAAACAGAATAAAATGTTTTATTTTATACAAATGATAATCAGCAATTATAAAGATAAGTTTAGTAAATTTGGTGGATGATCCACTTTTCACTAATGATCAAAGTTATTGTTCTTTGAGGTTGCAAGGCTGGCACCACAAAAATACATGTGGCCATTATGTAATCCCCTATATGACATATGAGGAGGAGTCCCTGGGTGTCTCAAAGTTTCAGCACTTGATTTCTACCTAAAATTTCAAGGTTTTAATTCATTCAGGAGAGCCTCAGAAGATAGACCTGGATTTCTAACTCCAAAACATAGGCCATTGAAAAGTTGATGAAAACAATCCTTTTCTGACACACAAATTCACTTGAGAAGAATTGGCTTTACATGATACATGAGAACAGGTCTGTCATGTTTGCATCTAGCTTCAATTTAAGCATGATAAGGTATCAGACAACTCAAATTAAGAAGCAATCAATGTAATAATGACAACTAACAAAGGGGAGGGAGGCTAAAGAATTGTCACTGTTTTTTACCTGTTATTAGAGAAGTTGCATTTAAATGTAATTTGGAAAGTTGCAACTGAAAAAGAATAAGAGCAGAAAAAGTTGATGAAATCCAAATATATCCTGCACTTTCATTATTAGCAGTGTCCCAAAATTAATTTCCTTGTTATGACAAAGTAGCTATGTGTATGCTTGATCTTATCACAGCAGAAGCTAGGTGAAAGACATCTAGGAACTCTGTAATTTCATTGAAAACACTTTGCAAGTTTAAACTGCTCCATATTAATTATTAAATAAAACTGCTGCCTTTAAAGAATAAGATGATAATACTACAAATATTTAGCACTGTGTCCTTTGTTTGATAAGAAGCCTTGACACAGTAGCTTAAACTGAAAGTTTATAGCTTGAATTCATGAGCTGCTGCCACCAGCCATAGCTACCACTTGTTTGGAGGAGAAAAGTGTAGGCCCTCTGCTTCCAAATTCCTCCCCGTGGGGTCATCATGAGATGTATTACATGGCAGTGAGTAGGTCTTTTAGTTTACATTATTGTTAGTCTGGGTTGACTAGAGAAATAAATCAAGAGACATCCATATGTATATAAGAAAGAGTTTTATATACAAGAGAAATTGAATATTGAAAAAATATCCCATCCCAGTTCAGACCAAGTCTATTAATCTGATATTAGCCCATATGTCTGATACCAATGTATAAATTCATCATGAAATACATGCAATGATGCTGAATGCAGGAAGATCATAAGTCAGTGGATGGCAGGCTCTGTGGATTCAGTGGCAATAGAAGCAGCTCAGTGCTGGGCTAATCTTCATTTGGATTGTCCAGCTCCAGGACTCTGACTGCATCAGCATAGCTCCATCAGGCGTGTCATCAGTAATGTCTTACCAGGAAATGAGAGTGTGTCCCACATCTGGTGAGCTATTTATCTCCATTGTTCCTCCAAATGAAGTCAACAACAGCAACCTGATTGAAATGCTACCATCATTAACAATTTACTTTTATTTTTTAATTTTTTTGGCATCATTACCCTCTGGTAGTTGTGGGAGCTACCCAGCCTTGCTCCTGGAGAGCTGCTGGTGGATTTGAACTGCCAAGCCCGTGGGCTGCTGTCCTGCACTCAACCACTTACGCCACCGGGGCTCAGCCCGACTTTTTACTTTCAAAAGGAAATCTAGCAATAAAAATAAGAATGAAAAATTATTTTAATGCTTTTTTAATGGTTAAATTGTATTTTAACACATAAAATTCAAATCACTATCTTTTTTATATAATTTCTTCCCTGAGTTCTTTTTAATTATCAATATATATAAACTCACATAAAGTTACTGACTGCAGGGATATAGGTAGTGGCATTGGTTACTGAAGCCAATAGAAAAAGAGATGCAACATAGGCACCTGTTGGCCATAGTGGCTCTTCTGTCATGTTATTTAAAATATATATATACATATATATTTTTTTTCTGGTCAAGCTTTTGCCAGGCTCACCCTTCACAGACATCACAATTAGGATTCTATGAACAAGGACTGCTGAAAAATCGTAGCTTCTTGGCAATTCTTGAGGTGACATTTCTATTCAATTTAATTATTGTGTTTCTATCTAATATAAGTGTGACACCCATGAAATAGCACAAGTACCTTTGGGTTGATGGGGTACTTAGTTTTTTTCGGCCCAAACAGTGTGTTCCTTCCCAGCAGCTCCCTGTGTCACCCTGGCATTAGCAATTGTATGTGATTTGGCTGTGAGAGAGCAGAATTTGAATCTGATCGGGCTCTGCCGCTCTTACTAGCGTGCTGGAAAGTGACATGAAATTTTTCAAGTTCGAAGCAATACCCATTTAAAAAAAAACACAGTAAAATTGCTTTTATCCCACAGTGAATGTTTTAAATCTCTTCTCTGCGGGGGAGGAAGAAGTTGTAAAGAAAAAAATAAAATCTCTGAATTATTGAAGATGCATGAGTCTCTCTGGGCTTCATTGTCAGTTTCCACCATTATGTATTGAGAAACAGTTCTGTCAGATTTGAGCCATGTGGCAACCTGGCAGAGGTGCTGCAATTGAAAATGCCATTTTGATGGAATGTAGACATAATATCCTCTGATTTGAAGGAAATCAAAACCTAAGCAATTTGGAGGTTTCCTCAGTGTGACATAATTATAAATTTGTACAAATCGTGTGCTATTAATATAACAATATTACATGGGGTATTGTTTTATCAAAATAAAGTTTTTATGCAATTACAGGTCATTCAGAGCAATGCTTACCTGGAGACAAAATTTGTGACTTTTTTTTCACACTGAAAAAGATACCTTAATACACTCTTAGCAACTCTTCTTTGGAAGAATAAGGATGTTTGGGAAACTATTGGATGATATTCTCCTGTCTGTTTAGTCCACCCTATTTCTGGTAACTCTTTTATCACAATAATTATCAGCTTGATCTCATTACTTGACCTGGTCAAACAACACAATAGCTGACAGTATGCAAGTAGAAAATTAAAGAATATTTGCAATTTAAGAATTCCTTTCTGCTGCTGTTAGAAACCCTTCAACTTTCACTATGTGAACAAACCCATTCTATAAATATCGTGAGGGATGCATGGGGCAGTTTTACTTCTCACTCTAGCTAACAGACAAATGACAAAACAGAGTGGCACTGACTTATGCATACGGTTAAGCCCAGGTAAAACCAGCAGACGTGTTTGACCACCAAGCTCAACACAAGTGACAGTGATTATGTGTGCTGCTAAGTGTATCTGGATTCATTGCAAGCCCACGTGACAATTTAGTGGGTCCTCCATGAGTAACTTCAGAAACCCAGAGAAACAACTCACAGAGCTTTATTCTCTTCCATAGTTATTATATGCATTTAAACCATCAACATATCAGTATCTGTGCATTTAATCAGCAGACTTGAACTAATTATAAGCTAACAAATGCTATATCTTACACTAATGAATTTGGATGTTACTTGAAAGCTTCAAAAATAGTGGACACAGTATGATATTGAATCTTTTTCAAAGTCTTTCTCATAAATTTAATCACTGTGTGGTCTCCTGAGATATACATTGGAATAAGAAAATATGAGTCATGCTTATCTATCATCTATCCATCTATATATCTATCTGTATATCTATATCTATCTATCATCTATCCATCCATCCATCCATCCATCCATAATCATCTATCTATTTATTTATTTATTACTTTTTTAGGCTTCTAGAGTACCAGGTGGCCTGTGCATGCCCCAACTCCCCTTTCCTCGCTATTGGGCGCCCTCGGAGCTCCTCGCTCTCCAACGCACTTGAATCCCATCCTGCAGATCCTGGACACCAGATCTACATCTGATCCCACAACCTGACACGTGGAGGGTGACAGGCCTCGGGAATGGCAGCTTCTCTTCCGGCTTGACCGGACGGCCACAGGAGGAGCAGCACAAGACAATGAAGTTTTCCTGTGCCCAAGCCCAGGCCCGTGCCTAGTTCAGGTCCAGGGTTTCTCCGCATGTCCATGGCCAGGACACTTCACCCGAAGGGAAGGGACAGACCGACATAGTGTCCTGCAGCTGGTCAGATGAAGTCCTTAGGCAGGGCCTGGATTTCCGCGTGGGACACCGCTGGTGGATGGGAAGCGCCGAGTGCTGGCAGCCGATGCCTTCTCCTCGCCTTAGCTCCAGGGGGCACAGGAGGAGTCATGCTTACTGTCCTGTGAAGTGGTGGTTACATACAAGCTTAGCAGTTCGAAAACACCTACTGCTCCGAGGTTTCTACTGCCTCAAAGAATTACAGTCAGGGAAAACCCTGTGGGGTGGTCCAACCGAACATGCCGGGTCACTATGAGTCATTAGTGAGTTGAGGGGAGAAAATTTCTTTTATTTTCTTTTTTTAAAGCTGGCTAGTTCAAATGGACTTGCTTATGTGAATGCAAAGAACTGTCATATATCAGACTCCAATAGCTTAACAAAATAAATAATATTAATAGGCACATCTCATTTAACTCTTATTTGGGTTTGATTGGATTAATAGTTTATAAATAGACATTGTTTTTAATAAAAAAGAATTATACTAGATTAGCCTTCAATGCTTTAAATATTTAATAACTTCAAACAATAAAATTAACGTTCAATTATAATTTGGCTTTTGTTTGAATCTTGATTAGAATGAACAGTCTGTCAAGGATCTTTTAAAAGATAGGAAATAATTGAAAATGTATAGGTAATAGATTATAATAACTTTAAATTTATAAGCTAAAATATGGATGTAAGGGGCTTCTTTAAATGAAGGGGTAGAGTGAAGCATTTCTTTGTAAACTGCTTTGATGCCTTAGATTTGCTGTGAAATGCTCTAGCAGCTGTCCTCTCCAAGTGACAGGAGATGGCCGCGTACTACAATCACTGTGGAAATAGAGATTCGTGTTCATGGATACTCATTGTACCTTTCTCTTTAGTTTCATATAGTGTTTTTAATGCCAAAATTTTAAAAAGGAAAGTAGTTTTGTATTCCTTTAACGGAAAATGAACATTTATGATTCTATCATTCTCTTTTAAAAGGCATGGCCTTATCAGTCTACTTACATCTCAGCTTTTTCCTCATTAAATTAAGGTACATTAAATTAATGAACTTATCTGGACAATCTAAGTCTCTTGCATTCTTGAAAAAGTTTGAAAACAGACCCAAAGGAAGAGTCTATATTTCTTTTTAGGGTGGAGGTAGAAGCTCAGGTAGTTACCTGGGAAAAAAGGATGTAATACTTTTACTTGATATATCAAGCATTTTCTTTTTTCTTTTTTTTTTTTTTTTTTGGCATTACTGCCCTGGTGGGAGTAGGAAGCCCAGCCTTGCTCCTGGAGAGCTGCTGCTTCTGGATTCGAACCGCCAACCCAGTGGGCTCCAGTCCCGCACACAACCACTATGCCACCAGGGCTCAGTCTATATCAAGCATTTTATATTGGTTGCATTGCAGTTCTTTGTCAATTTCCCCCCTCTCTCTAAAGTATTTTCTTTTTACAATACCAAATCAAGATTGATATTTTTGCCTTATTATTCTATAGTTATGCATCATGGAAGTCTCTTTATATCATCACATGAAAAGAATGCAATGATGTGTGAAGAATCAGCTAGTAAATTGAAAACTATTTTGATTAAGAAGGCAAATAAAACACAAAATATTTAAATGATATACTACTAGTCATCAATTAAATAATAAGACTATATCTGTGTGGATGTTATAAATCAGGGAATGTGTTAAATGGGCAAAACCTCAGCTATAATTATGTTTACAGTATAGCACAGAACATAGATATTAAATTATAAGCATGAAACAAGAAAATTTATTAAAAAGGTAATTGTGAACTAAGGGAAATATCAGGGTCCTCAATATTCTTGCAGTACTAGTATGCCAATACATTTAATAAAAGAATAAATCTAATCAATAAGTATAATCTTAATGTATGTAATTTATGTGTGAGATTAGAGGTACCATATTACAGAAACATATAACAATACAGTCATAAGAACTCTAAAATAATAGAAAAATGAGTCATTCACATTAATGACACAGATCCTAGTTATTGGTTAGTAAGCTTTAGTCCTCGCTATTGTATGACTGATCAAATTAGTAGATATTTCAATATGGTCAGATATTTTTTTGGTCAGATATTTTTATACCTGTCTCTTCAAATACGATGCATGTTATCTTTTTGGATACTCTATTATCTAAGTACTTGATCATGCTTTAATTCCATAATTAGCAGTTAGAAGGCAGAAATACTCAAAGCTGTAAACAGAGCTAATTGAGAATATATGCAGAATTCGTTTGTAAAATGTATTCTTACTTATTTATTTATTTTGCATCACTGCCCTGGTGGGAGTAGAAAACACAGCCTTGCTCCTGGAGAGCTGCTGCTGAATTTGAATGACCAACCCTGTGGGCCACAGCCCTGCACACAACTACTGAGTCACCAGGGCTCAGCTAAAATGCATTGGTTTTAAACTATGTACAGAGAATGTTAGAGTGTTAATTTTCAAAGTTTTGGTGATGAAAAATTGCCTCAATTTTAATGAATATTTCAAAATTGAAATAATAAAAAATAAAAGTGTATGTTTTGAAAGTCACTAATTGTTATTTAAGAGCTTATTATGATAATTAGGTTTTATGTCAGTTTTGGTGGGCTAGTGTGCTCAATTCCACGTTTGGACTTCTGTGAAGCAGCCGAGGATTTTTGGGGGGAACTGTCTCTTCTTGACGTCCAGTTGATTCTGATTGAGACTGAGCCTGCTACTCAAAGTCTTCCCAATGAGTTTCTAAAACTAACTTTTTATGTGAGTGGAAAACTTCCTCTTTCTTCTTCAGAGTGGCTAGTGTTTGGGAGCTTTGGATCTTGCAAAGAGAGAGTCCAACAGATAACTGCAATGCACTAGGGCTCACTACTGTAGGGAGAATTCAAAAATGAAAATAAATCCAAATTTATTGCCATCAAGTAGAAGCTGACACACATAGTGACCCAATAAGAGAGAATTTTTCTTGTGAGTTTCCAAGACTATGAAGGTTTATTGCAGTAAAAAGTCATGTCCTTTTCACATGGAACAACTGGTGGTTTTGAACTACTAAACTTGCAGGGAACAGGCTTCTTTAGTCTGATCCCAGCCTGGATCTGATTGAAGATTTCATTTGGGGTGCTGCCTACTCTTAGTACAAACTGACAGTGTGTGGAGGCTAGGTGACTTTTCCCGCTGGATTTAAATCCTGTACCCCCTGTTATATCACCTGCCCAACAACCATCTGCTTATTGTCAACCTTGGATTCATGTGAAAAATGTCAGATTCATTCAGCTTGGCATCCGCTACCCTGTGATCTTATGACTTCTTCTTCATGCTCTCTGTTTATCAGCTCCTGCAGCTACATTGGTCCAGGAAACCTTCTACTTACATCCGACCCGCTGGCTTGAACCATACTGAATTGATCTGCTTGCACAGCACTGTGATCACAATTGTAGGGGTGGTGTAAGATTGGGCCATATTCTATTCTGTTGTGCATAGGGTCACGATGGATCACAACCAACTCAATGGCACCTAAAAACTATAACAACAATAACTGCGTGAGCTCTCTATTTATCTATCGAATAAGCATCACTGATTTTTCTTCTCCAGACAATCCAGTCTAACACACTTACCATGGGTTGAAATTAACTTGATAGTTACTAACAACACAATTCTCTCTCTCATATATATAAATATATACACACATATACATATATATAAAACTAAGATACATATAGAGAATTAAAGTGACATCAACTTTTCATGATAAAAGAATAATCTAATATTAGAAATAATCTTAATGTAGTGTTGTAAAAGTACACAAATAATTTACCTTTGTTTTAGCATTAGATCCCTTATTAAAAGTAGCATGTAAGCAGTAGAGCCCTTTGAGAAAATATCCTGGAAATTTAAACATATTAATCTGCAAAAAGAAGTAACATGTAGGCAACCTCCTCTAATGTCACACGAGGAAAGGAAAATCATAATCAACCTAAACTGCCCAAGACTGATTACAAATTGGCTGAGGTAAGTAAGATATGCTCCACTTTTCAACTGTCCTACAAATTCTGCTAAAGCAATGGTGCAAAACTCTTTTATGCCTGCTCATATTGCTTAACAATAAGGCTCAACCTAAAGGCATTTGCCTCTAGCTCAGTGGGTCAGTAAACATAGATCCCCAGTTAAGTGGCTGGAATCACCCCACTCAATGAGTGAGCTTGCTTCCCTAAGGTTTCGTTCTGCTGTGGCTGGAAAAACCACCTGTTTACTTCATGCTCTGGGTCTTGGTTCTACTGCTTTTGCTCGTCAGCAACACTTCTGACGTCATTGCTGCTCCATGAGTCAATCAGTGCAATATTCATGAATCTCGGAGACCAAAGAACATTCCTCGGCTGGAACTTTCTCTTCCTGATAGTGTGAGAAAATCTTCCTGCTTCTTAGGTGATTTATTTTATGCCCAACAAAATGATAATCACTGTTAGTAGAACCGTAACTCACCTATCAATTACATAATTCAATTTGTATCTTCCTCCGTCTTTTTTAACCCAGTGTCATCAGGAAACAGCGGTTAGGAAATTACAAAGAATCTAGCTTAAATAATTTTAGTGGTGGAAATTATGAAGACCATGATTAGAAGAACCTTATTAAATAGTTCACTGTACTGAACATACACAAAGAATATTTTAATATATATGCAAAATAAGTAATTAAAAGTTAGTGGATGGTAGATATGAAAACTAAAGCTATATAATTTGTTAAACTTAGCTCCCAGGGAAAACAATAATAATAAAACAAACCAATAATTATAAAACCAAAAAAACAGCATGCATGTCTCAAAATTCATGGCAAAAGGGGAGCACTCCAGAATAGCAGAGTAAGCACCTTTGGAAATCTGCAGTTTTGAGCATTATCAAAAGTTAAGGAAGATTAACAAAATTCTGTTCAGAATTCTGGAAATTAACCAAAGGTCTTCAACAGTTAGCAACTATCCATTCAGGAGAAACAGTTTCTCATGAATATAAAATTTTGGCATGCCTCATTTTTCCACTCCAGCTTGCCAGCTTCACACTGGCCATCAAAATCTGAAGCATAAAGGCATGTGATCTGTGAATAATATCCACTGGAAAGGGCAGATTAGATTTCACATTTCCCTCTGCTCCCACTCCCATTTAAGTGTCACTATTTGTCCGATCGGCGTAGTAGACAGTTCCATTGTTTGCCTCTATTTGACCTGATTCATTTCCCTCACAAGAATCAGAGAAAGCTGTTTAACCTCATAGCTTCCTGGGGCATCAAGGCTAAGTCAAACAAAAATTGAAAGGGTAATATGGGAACTAAAGCATACTGAGAGTGGTGCGGAAAACTATAGCATACATCTAAATTTCTAAACTATAGCATACATCTAAATACAAACATGTATTCTGGGATATGATTTTGATCTTCCCACAAAAAATAATAAATGAAATTTGGAGAGTCGTGAAATAAAATGAAAGAAGGAATTAAGGCATGCATTGGCTGTAGACACTTGGAGAAGAGTAGGGAATCAGTTAGCTCACGACCTAGAAGGAAATCTCCAAGGAAAAAATAGCTCAGCAGCAACTTCAATGACTAGACATCTCAAAGAATAGATCTGATATCATTAGTCCAGAAACATAACCTTCCACATAAGTAGCAGCAGTAATAGGAAGACCAGACAGAAAAACAAAGCCGACATGGTTGATCTGATATCTAGAGCTGTACATTATGCTGTCAAAAACGTCATTTCAACCAAAATTGTGAGAAGCAGACAGTATAGTGAACTTACAGAGGAAAAAAAAAAGCAAAAACTGTACATGAGAAAATGCGAATATTGGATTTATGAAGCAAATCTTCACAATGAAATGTTTCAAATATATTCAAATTGGACATACTTATGCTTCCTAATAAATTGTTTGGAATTAACTACCATGAGTGCTATGTATCACTAAATAAATACATTATAGAGGTATTGCATTTTAAACATCTAATTTTGAATTGCAGAATTAATATTATATTATATAATGATATGAAGAAGTTACAACACAGGATCTAAGGAGGATTTAAATTGACATAACAACCCATCAAGAAGCATAAAGATTAATCAGTGGAAATGTTCTATTCTGTGGAAGACAAAGAAAAAATGAAGATAAATAAACAAAAACATGCACCTATACAAATTATAATCAAATTTAAAGAGAAATACACAAAAAGAATCTTGCAAATGTGTGAGACAACTAACTCATGTATTGATGATTTTCAATGCTTTAACTGCTTATGAAAGCAATGAGGAGCAGAAACTGGCAGGATGAGAAATGAGGAATGCTGTAAGAAAAAAAAATGTTGAGCCTAAGCTAACAAACTTATCATTCAAAAATGAATGAGAAACTAAGACACTCTCGGGGGGGGAGGGGGAGATGAGTAAGCTCTTCACTAGCAGAGAAGCCACACAAGACATATAAAAGTAGTTTTTTTCAAGTTGAATTAAAAAGACACCAAGCGTAAATTCAAATTCATATGAAGAATTCAGTACTGCAGGGTAAAGTCACTACATCTCACTGTTATGCAGTCAATTATGACCAAGCGGCCCAATGGGACAGAGTAGAACTGCTCTGGGGGTTCAGAGACTGTATGTAAATCATTATAGTCAGGCTCAGCATCCTCCTGTGGACTAGGGATGTGTATGAACACCATGGCTACCAACGGCAAGTCAGGTTTTAATCACTGCATGATCCAAATCACTTAAAGCCCCTGTGTGGGAAAATAGAGAATGATCTAAATGCATTTTATTGTAATTCCTCTTCTTTTTGTTGGACATGAAAGAAAACTTCATAAAGCTATAATTATATCAAAGTGCTAATGAGCTCACAAGTATAAATATTTGATGTGGACACTGGTAAATAAAGTACACGTACAATGTATAAAACAATCTGATGACTCTGCCAAAGTTGAACATAGGCTCAACTATCCTAATTACATACACTGAAGCAATGAAAATAGGTATGCAAACAAAGATATAAACACCAACATTCATATCGCACATCAGCAGCATAAAAATTTGGACTAAGTGGAAATGACAGTTATCAGAGTAATGGATTTATAAAATGAAGTATGTGCACACAATGGACTAATGGGTTTTTACTCAACCACAAAGAAATACGAAGTCATCATATAGCTTTGCTAGAAAAACATGGTGCTGTGAAAGCAGTCAATCACAAAAGGGCAGACACCAGAAAGTTTACTTATACATAAGCAAACGCATAGACATCAAAGCATATTAGAAGTTATTACAGGAGGAAAAGAGGAGCTTAAGCTATAGGGCATTACATTTCTGTTCATAGTGATGATTTATATGGAAAATTATTACTTTAAAATTTACAAGTGTTTTTGCCTGTTTCCTAAAACATTATTGATTTGTACATAAATATTTTACCTTTTGTTGGCAGTGGTATATTTGCTTTCATATTCAAGTGGACTTTTGGCATAAGTTAAAAGATTTTGCAATGAAGAGCCCTGACAGGCATGGTAGGCAGTCAGAAACATCAGCCTCTAGGAGGGAGAAAACTCTGGGCTTTCCACGCCTATAAACCATGACAGCCTCTGAAACCCGCGGGATCACTATGTGTTTGCTGCTGCTCAATGACAGTGAGTTTGGTGTGGTTAGGTTTGGAAGTATTATAATCGAGATGAAAATTAGCAGAAGATTACTTTTCCTGTCAGCAGTACAAATTCATTTACTAGCATCTTATTGCACATATATCTAAATAATACAAGAAAATACAGTTCTCATACTGATGGTTTAAAGACCCTATAAAGTTACATGCTAGTAAATAAAAACATGACAGATCACACAATGTAAGGGCATTTCTTGCATTCCATGCTGCAAAATTAATTTTTATGCATATAGGTTAGCTACTTTTTCCCCAAACAGAGCATTGTAGGTATTTTTGCCCAACACAGAACTATTCAAATGGTTCCCAATCTTAAGATAACAGAACAAACACCGCTAGGTCATTCACCATCCTGCCAATCGTTCGCATGCGTAAGCTGATATAGTAGGTACTGTTATCAATTCATCTTGTGAAGGATCTTTCTCCTTTTGTGCTATCTCTGTTCTTTATCAAATACATTGCTGTCCAGGAAACGGTTTCTCCTGACATGTCCTAAATATGTGAGATGAAATCTCTCCACTCTTGACTCTGAGGAACATTCTGGTTGTATTTCCTCAGGGCAGATTTGTTGGTTCCTTTGGAAGTCCACGGTAGTTTGAATATTCTTCATCACTACCCTAATTCAAGTTTACGGATTCTTCTTTGATCTTGTTTATTTAATGTCCTACTTTCAGGTACAGATGAGGCAATTGGAAATTTCATGACGTGGGTGGGTCAGACATATTGCAGTCCTTGAAGAAACTCCCTCACTTCCCAACACTTTAAAGAGGTTTTATGCAGAAAAAATTTCCCCAGGCTTGATGTCTTGACTGCTGTTTCCAAGATCCTTCATTGTAGATTCATTTCATAGAAACATTATGATATTATGATAATTACCATATGAATATGCATATTACCTAATGCAACTGAGTTGATTCTGATTCAAAACAATCCTATATATGGTTTCAGAGACTATAGACCCATTCCCAAAGAAGCAAGCAGCTTAAGTCCTCCCCACAGAATGACAAATGGGCTTTGATTGTTTACATTTCAGTAAACAGTTTAGCCCTTAATGAACAATACCACCAGGGCACCCTTCAAAGCTTACCTGTCTTCATCATACCACCATGGCTTCTGAATATGTACATTGGAAACATAAAAAGACTGCATGATAAGATCATGAAAGAACCAAAGGAAGTCATATGTATCTATCTATGGATTGCTACCTCATACTGCCTCTGGTTTCTTGATGGCTGTTTTGTTTCCACCGATAGAGTATAGTTTTCCTAAGTAAAAACGTATGTTCAATAAAAAGATAATGCATCTTCTTAAAGCCAGCAAAAAGTTGGATTTGTTTCCATTCATCATTTCATTTTTCAATTTTTTCTCTAGATTGTCTGTAGCAATAAGTTGGTTTACTCAGAAATGTCTGGCTAAGGACCCAAGATGAATTATGAAAATGATATGCATGAAACATAGAAGGAAATAATCTGTGCTCTGCTTTAAAGAGGAAAGCATAAACGATCTTTTCAAAAGGGTATTTGAATATATAAATCTGCAATTAACAGTACTGTAGACATGTAGACAATGTGATGATATGTGATTTACTACATATTTCCACTTTAAAAAAAATTAAAGATAATTAAGATCATTAAATGAAAAATGATACACTAGAAAATAGCTTCTGGATACACAAAAATAAATGCAGTAATTGAGAAATAGAGAAATGAAACATATTGTGAAAAACTAGCAAATGACATGCAAGTCAATATTCTTTTTTTAAATCATTTTATTGGTGGTTCATACAATGCTTATCACAATCCATACATACATATACTGTGCCAAGCACCTGTGCATGCCTGCTGCTGTCATCATTCTCCAAATATCTGTTTTTCCACTTGAGCCCTTGACATCAGATTTTCATCTTTTCTGCTTCCTTCCACTCCCCTTCCCCCACCAACCCTCAATGCTTTATAAATTATTATGATTTTGTCATATTTTACACTGCCCAATGTCTCCTCTGGCCCACTCCTTCACTGTCCGTCCTCCTGGTAGGAGGTTATGTGTAGACCCTTGTAAGTGGCTCCCCCTCTTTACCTCACCCTCCCTCCACCCATCTGGTATCTGTATCTCCACTCTCACTACTGGTCCTGAGGGGGTTCATCTGTCCTAGGTTCCCTATGTTACCATTGCCCATCTGTACCCATGCACCTCTTCCAGTCTAGTTGGATTTGTAAGTAGAACTGGGATCATTATAGTTGGGAGGAGGAAGTCTTTAAGAACTAGAGGAAAGTTGTATGTTTCATCATTACTGCACCCTGACTGGCCCAACTCTTCCCCGCGGTAAGTCAATACTCTATAAATACCTTTGGTATTAATGTATTACATTCTACAATTAGAGGATTGATATTGAAGAGTGGGTAAAAAATCCAGTAATATATACAAAAATGTACTTTAGATTTAAAGACATAAAAATTATATAGTAAAAAGATTTTTTAAATGTCAATATGTACCAAATGGCTGTATTATGATTTACATCATAAATTTTAAAACAAAAATGTTACCAATTTCAAGGATGGACATATAATTATAAAAGGGTAAATCAGTCAAGAAATGTAGCAATTATAATTATACATACATCAAACCAAAGAGTCTCAAAATATGCTAGGCAAAATCTTATAGTTCTTTTTTTAAAATTTTTTTAGGCATCACTGCCCTCTGGTGGTGGAAGTAGGAGGTTCAGGCTTTGCTCCTGGGAGCTGGAATTGAACCCCTAACCCAGTGGGCCGCAGTCCTGCGCACAACCACTACGCCACCAGGGCTCAGCCAAAATCTTATAATTCTTAAAAAAATAATTTTTAATTATATACACTGACATACCACACTTTCAATAATATATAAAATAACCAGGCAGAAGATCAAGGAGGACATGGAATATTATAGCTATAATTTAGAGCAACCTGTTCTAATGCAGGCCCATGAGCCACCTGTCCAAATGGAATGCACAGATTCCTCTTGAGCTTACAAGGAGCACTCTGCTTGGTAGAGCACATGTTAAGCTTTAAAATAATTCTCATTGAAATGTAATTGAAAGAATACAAATCAGACATAGTAAGTAATAGAATAATTTAATAATATTCTAACCACAATTCAACAATCTAAGTCAACAATACAAGGGAAAGTGGGAGTTAAATACCACATTACTCAATGACCAATGGATGTGAGAATAAATTATAAAATATAATGAAATCAATAAAAACAAAATCACAGTGTATCCAAAGTTATGGTATGCAATTTAGAGGAAAATTCATAGCGGTACATGCTAACATTAAGAAGAAATAACTCTAATTGATATATCAACTTTCAATCTAAAATTAGAAAAGAGATAATGATCATGGGAGGAAGTAAGGCTCGATATAATAGCAATTAACAATAATACAGTGAAAATTAGTGAAAACATGTATATAAAGTCAATTTAGAATATAAGTCAAATAGCTTGCTTTTTAAACATTAGCAAATGTGACAAACTTTATTGTCAAAGTAAAAGAGTAATTGCAATGATTAAAATCAGCAATGAAAGAGGGACCATAATTGCTAGCTTTACAGAACTTTAAAATGCAAACAAAAATCTAAAATAAGTGAATACAATGAGTATTTCAAACTACTTCAACTTAGTCAAATTACAAGGCAAATGATAGTCAGCAATCCTAAATAGGGAATAAAATTTAAAATATGCTATTTGGCTGCAGTAATTAGTAAATTATTATTTTTGATAGTTTATTTTTAACTTATGTCACTGCTGGTAAAAATTATAAATCTGTACATTATATAGAAAATCAAATATTTTGAATGCTAGAATGATCAGAGCAGGCAAATTGGAGAAGATGAAAAGCATGAAACAAATGTCCTTATGTGCTTTCCTATGATTTTCTAATTAAATGACTCTCTAGTACACTCTGTTAGTCTGGGTGGACCCCAGAAACAAATTCATAGTGACACCCATATATGTATAATAAAGAGCAATTGGATATTGAGAAAATGCCGCAGCCCAGTTCGGAACAAGTCGGTAAGTCCAATATTAGCTCATATGTCTGAAGCCAACCTCTAAAGTCCTCTTCAGACTCACAATGACAATGCAATGACACTGAATGCAGGAAGATCAGTGGGCGGAAAGTCAGTAGAGGTGCAAGCATCGGAGCTCCGTCAGGTCTCTATGTAGCTCCTGCAGCTCAGGACACGAGCTCCCCGTGTCTTGGCAGCTGGAACGTCTTTCAAGGAGCATGTCTATTGCCTCCAAATGATATCATCAAGCTGCAACTTGATTGACAGGTAGACCCCACCCTTTAACTCTTCAGTCAGAAATGGGCAACAGATTATGTAGCTACCACACACACTATCCACAGATACTTTTTCAGTTTTTAAAAACTTGGATGTTAACACCTATTTATTATTCCAATAGTTCAATCACATCAAGCAGCATTGTACAACTGCTACCCCAATCAATTTCCAAACATTATTTTCCTGTCTAGACTCCTTGACATTGTCTTGATTTTATCCCATTTCCTCATTTCCACTGCTGTACCACACCCCTCCTCCAACCCCCAATCCCAGAAAGCCTTATTCTACTTGGTGTTCCTTTAGATTTTTTTTTTTTATCAATCCTTAGTTTTGTAAACCGAAAAAAAGAAAAAATATATAACAAAATTTAAGGGGGTGACCTCCAATGACATCACACATAAGATAAACCCTAAGATGAGAAAACAAAAACCAAAAATACAGAAACTGCTCAAAAACAGATCTAGTCCAGCGAGCATCAGAGTGAGGATCAACTGACAAGGTTTGAACCATTCTAGTCAGCTTTATCCGTTGATCTTTTCTACTCAGATATTTTTGGTTGTTGTTAAATACAAGTTAGTTCATTTTGACTCATAAAAATCAATGATAGAGAATAGAACTTTTTCATAGGGTTTTCTAGGCTATTATTTTTATAGAATTAAATCCTTAGATCTTTCTCTTTGAAAAGCAAACAAACTCCACGGGGAAGTTACGGAGTTTTAAAAATAGCCCCTAAAAGCTATTTATAAAGCCAATAGATGATGTCATTGTTTTAAGCAAAGCACCAAAGA
Organism: Nesogale talazaci; assembly: GCA_004026705.1. Classification (NCBI taxonomy): domain Eukaryota; kingdom Metazoa; phylum Chordata; class Mammalia; order Afrosoricida; family Tenrecidae; genus Nesogale; species Nesogale talazaci. The sequence goes on along the minus strand of PVJH01003560.1, from coordinate 80 downwards.
ATTCCATGGTACTTTCCAAATCTCTCAAACTCTCTTCAGTTGATTCCACAGGCAGTGAAATACACTTGTTCTCATCTGGA